>JAQQAE010001322.1:0-26007 GCA_029823295.1 Pseudamia nigra
TTGTGTAATTGTGCCCCCCCCCCCCCCCCCCCCACACACACACACACACACACGAAGCCCACCGTTACCTTCTGACACGACGGCTACAAACAGTGTCCACATCTATTCTCCTCTCATGGGATGTTGTTTCCAGGAAGCTAACTTTACCGCTGGTGTACATGAGTCTCCAGGGTGCCGTGTTGTATAAATTGCAATTTACTAGAATGTTCATATTAGATTATAAGATAATATTAAGGACAATGAATATTATATTGTATCTTTATCGAGGGTTACAAATAAAGTTCCCATGGAAAAGATTGAAACCTGTATTGTGTGCTTCTTGTGAATCAAACCAATAAAAGAGTAACTACCGAACATGGTTTTGCTGTGAAAAGTTTATTGCTCTTCTTTCTGTATACAGGGATGCAAGCAAAATACTGTTTGTACAATACTAAAGCAAATCAGTGGCCAAGCAACATGGAAGCTTCTGTCAGTTGTGATTTTTTTTTTTTTTCTTCATAATTACAATAAAACCAGATAAAAAAGGCCTGTAGATATCCTGAAGAAGAAAATAAAGAATACCTGCTTTGGCATTACTACATGTACCACCGTTAACAAGTGCAATGCTTCATAAGTAACAGGAAAAAAAGGAATATTTGGTCAAACAGAACACAGTGAGACTTTACAGGAGGACATGACTTTAAATGCACATATGTTACATGTGCTTAAAATTCACAATCACTGACCAAAAACTAAAGCTTTTAAGATGTTTGTGGTGTTTTAAAAGCTTCTTGTATTTGTGTGTGTGTGTGTGTGTATGCTGGCTCTAGTCTGTTCTATGTAGTATTCACAGTAAAGATCCAAATATATTACATTTTCTTATTCACAAGTGCTATTAATGAATGCTTCAATTCGTACTTTAAGAAATCATGGCTTTTTGATGTAGTTCCTTCATTTTGCACCACATTTTTATAAATGTTTTACTAAGAAATGTCCGCAGTTGAATAGTGGCAAGGAATGTTAGTATAAATACAGTATAAAGTTGAAACAAAACACAAAAATAAATAAATGTGATTGGAAATGGGGTGAAATTTCTAAGAGTTGCAGAGATGATGTCTTTATGATGTTAAAGCACTTATGTGGTCATTTGTATATTACCGGTAATATCTCTTTCTGGAAAATATCGTAAAGGGGAAATTTGTATAAAAAGTACAAAAGGCTGAAAATAAGGCACATTTCTGCCAACCTAAACAGATAAGACATTAATTTCTCTAGATCACATCATTCTGTGGTTAAATGCGCCAAATGGTGAAAAGAAACATCTACAAAAAGTTCTTCAAAGGAATGACAACCGTTTCTACACACATTTTAAGCTCAAGCAAACTGTGATGAATGTGAAATAAGCTAAAGGTGCAAAGTGAGATTCATATTTACATCCAAGGATGAACTGATAACACAATACACTTGGTTTGTGGTTCGCGTCTTCTCCCACACCACCGACAAAATGTGCAGACGCCAACTTGTCTCCGTCAGTACAGTTCTACTTAAAATATTTACATATTAGGTCGTTCCATATAAGTTCAACAACTGGATCCCGCGAGAACTCCTCCGATTCAGCTGAAATTTTAGCACTGTACCTACAACACATTTAATGAACCCATGGCAAATTTTTCGTTGATTGGGCGAAACCTTTTTGAAACTTTGGAAATATGTATGTTTGATAAACAGCAATTATCAGTTTAAAGCCTAGAATACAGAGAAACAAAAAAGTAACATTATTACCCTGCATTAATGATTCACTTTATCTTTAAAGCAAGATGAAAATGAAAAGCTTTTTTTGCAATCTGGCCACTCATTATGCCATGCGGGATAGCTTCTTGGTGGATGAAAGTGGAGTCACTTAAAAGAACTTGTCTAAATGTATGATAAATGGGGACCTTAAATCTAAGTGACTTTGCCAGTGTTTGAATGTGAATTGTGAATCAAAATGATCACACTGAATGCTAATGTTTAAATAAAAATGCTAACGTCATGTTTATTTCTCATTCATAGTACATGGAAACACCACAGAGAGAATGATAAACTGTAAAGTTTTTTTTGACACAAGGATTTGTGGTTTGATGATTATTTTAGTATCAAAATGTAGATAAAAATGAGTTTTTTTCAAATGCCCTAGCTGTCATCGTCCAATTAGCTATATGAGTGGTCAAAGTTTGACTTCATGTTGTGAGACTCCAAATGCACATGGCAGTATTGTTATTAGGCTGGTATGTGTCTTTCAACCCGGTCTATGTGGATCACATGCAAAATTATGAGGCTCAAAAATAACAAAAAAAAAATGGGATGAATTTCACACTCCAAGTCTATGATTCAAAAAGTTTTTGCCGCAGCAAGGAAAAATTTGGCATGGATTCATTATATACGTTGTAGTCACTGTGCTAAAAATTTCGGCTGAATTGGAAGAGGTTGTGCAGGAACCTTTCTCAGAATTAGCTGATTTTAAATGGAATGACCCTATTGGCCGAGCTAAGCAATCCAATTCACCTTGTATTCCTTTCATTTTTTTTTCCAGTAATACAAACATAGACTTCAAAAGTATACAATGATTGTCAAATGTGTCTTCAAGTTGAGGTGGCGTAACACTGATATTGCATAAAGTGTGGTTTAAAGCACTGTAATCATGCATTTCCTTCATGTGTCTTTTGTCGTACTCGTCATTGTGCATCATTGTCCAACAGGACAAATTAGTCAAACAGCACCTTGTCTTTGGATTGTGACAACATGAGAGCCTCATTTCAGCAAAGTGAAGAATATAATTCAGAGTTCAACGTGAGAACTAGTCAGCATTCGGACGGAGTTAATGGTCGACTCCACCTTAAAATAAAAGAGAACAAATTGTGGCACTTGGACTGAAGCAGTAGAGCTGGAATCAGTCATTCTTTGGCATCGTCTTAATAAACTAGCGCGTTGCAGGGAGCACTTGGTTGTCACTGCTCTCACCAGTGCTCCAGGTGAAGGTCCATGGCTGAGTTCAAGTTAATGTCTGTGACATCCAGGAACTCTGTGTTGAAAATGCTTGGGCCACTGGGCGGAGCAACACTGAAGGCTGTGGCTGAGCTGGGCGGTGTCAGATCCAGCCACTCCATTGTCTCCCATGGTGTCTCGCTGAACGTCATGCTGACCATCCCCTGCACCTCGGGGACGGCCGACGCTTTGGCTCCGACTGGTGACAGCGAGGCATCCATCAGGTCCCTGTTGGCCATAAGTTTGTCCTGTAGGGAATGGTGAGGATGACGATGGTGGCTGTGGGGGCTGCCGTACCCTTCACCCTCTCTGTTCCCTTCATCTTCCTGTCCACCATCTTCCGTGGCCATTTTAAGGAAGGCTGCTTCCCCTCCTCGGCCAATGGGACTGCTCAGCAGAGTCTCCAGGTGGCCATCTGCAATGTGATTGGATGAGTGCTCGTAGGGGAGCTGGATGGGAGACAGGTGCTCGTAGTGCCGGTGGAACCTTGGGACGAGTAATCCGGGACACCCTGGGGACACAGTAATGTGAGGGACAACTTTGGTTACAGAGGACCTCTCCCTCTCTTCTCTGGCGTTAGCTGGCATCTCTTGAAGAGAAAGAGGAGAGCAGGGAGGGTCACAGCATGTCCACGCTCTGATATCAGTGTGTGGACTTACAGTGTACACTTTAAGCCGGTGAGTTTAGTGGTGTTATGTAATTCATCATGCAAAAAAAGCATAGTGCCAATTAGAGTTAAAGTTACATTAAGTGTAGGATTCTATCTTACCTCCACTTTCTATAAGTACATCCAGAAGTTCATCCATCTGCTGGCTTCTGGTCAGCTGCTGTAACAGCAATAAAAAATGTTTTTAACATTAAGGCTACGTCTTTAAATCTTTTCATGTTATTTTTAAAAATTCTGATAAATTGCAGATTCAGTGTGTAGTCTTTAGTGGCATCTAGTGGTGAAGGGGTGACATTACAACTAAGTAATGACACTTCACCTCATCCTCCCATACAGTGGGTATTAAAAAGACCAAAGGATTTATAATGCACCAGTGTTTGGTTTGTCCTTTCTGGACTTATTGGTTAAAGGGTAAGAACTCTCATAGCACCACTCGCCATAACACACAAAAAAGAAGAAATCAATTTTGGGCTTCTGTAGACACATGGTGGACTCTATAGAGGAAGATTTATATTCCATTTCTACACTTGGGTCCCCCAAATCATACACACTGAACCATTAAACAAAAGGTTTTAACATGGAATGATACAGGCCATAAAGCAGTTATTGGAAACTTGCAGAACAGAGAACTACAGTAGTCATGCAAACACATCTTAAAATCAGATGATTGGCTGCTTGGGCAAAAACTCACTGAAAAGTACCATAACAGCAGATCTTAAGACTAAAGGCTGAATAAATGCACTCTTCAATAATAGATTACAACTGAATAGCACTTAAATATTCAGCCACATTTCTTTCCAAACAGAAAACTAATGCAGCTGATTTAGATAATTTTGGACAGATAGGGCCATTCATGTTGGAATACATCTTTGAGGGTAGACACTTCAGTTGTTTTATTCATTGAAAAAGTAGAACATTAATTATTTGCAGAAAAATTTACTCTTGCTGCCTAATTTTTGCACCCTTCATCCTGCTCATTCATATTTGCTTGACATCATTTGCTTTCAAGAGATGTTTGCATAACTGAAACATTGGTACAAATGCTTTGGGACAGAGCCGGAGGTCAGTGCAGTGACAAAAGCAATGGATGGAAATGAGGTGTGACTCAGATAATGGGCTTAAAGTGACAAAAATTAAGAGAGAAAGTGGAATTAGAGCAACGCCGATAGGTAAAATTATATCTATGGCCAGCCGATATCTAGTAAATTTGAGGATGGGTTTGAGTTTACCTGCTTGACTGCATCTTCATAGCATGGGGGCTGTCTTAAGTCAGATGCAGCTGAATCTGAGCTACTGAAGGCAGGGGCAGAGACCTGGCCCTTTTGGCCAACATGTCGCGGAGAGAGCAATACTGACATCTACATGAAACATAGGTGAGAAGTGACATTAGCCCTCCAATTAGAAAAGGACCTCACTGAATGTGGCTTCACTGTACATCACAGAAACAAAACAACCACCAATCAGGCCTCTGTTGGTCATGAAGCTCATCACATTGAACACTGAACTTTAAAAATGGGTTGGCGTTGGATTTTGAAAAGGAAGAGTCGTGTGAAGAAATGCGTGATAAAAACAAATCACTTTCAAAGGGTGAAAATATGACAAGGGTGACAATGAACATCATAACAGAAGATGGTCAGAGACGAATGGGAAAGAAAACAACAGTTACGTGACTGTGAGGTGAATCAGATAAAGCTTTGGGCTACAGCATGACAACAACACAGCTGTTACACTCGTCAGTGCTTACCTTTGGTGTCATGTTGGGGTTCTCAGTCTTGACTGAGCCACTGTGATTAAGGCCACAGTCTGTGGAGTTGGGAAAGACTCCCTGAAGGCTTCTTTGGTCTGACGGATAGGAACAGTTCACCATCTGCCCACTGCTCTTGTGCTGCATCTGCAGTTAATTAAACAGAAAATATAAGAAGAACTTGTGCACGTAGATTTACTAAAGTATTATGAAATGGCGAGCAAGCCTTTTCACATGTTTGTTTTTTCTGCAGAAATAGCAATCTACAGAGACCAACCAATTCCTAAACACCGAGCCTGATGTGATTGGTCAGCTTGTGGAGCAACAGCCCACACTGACCCAATAATGACTGTCAACGTACAGACCCTTTGGCAGACCACAACAGCCTGTCAATGTACACCAATCAGTCATTACATTCTGACCACTAACAGGTGAGGTGGTCATTATGTTTATTATATCATTCCAATGGTTTTTTGTCAGTGGGTGGTAATAGGCAGCAAGTGAACATTTAGCCCTTGAAGTTGTACTGAAAACAGCAAATTGCCCAAACTTAGTAAGAATCTGAGCAACTCTGACAAGGAACAAATAGTGATGGTACAAGACTGGATCACTGAATCCAAATGTAAAGATCTTGTTGTGTGTTCTAGTCTGCAGTGGCCAGTACCCCAACAAATGTGGTCTGAGGATGAGTAACTGGATTTCAACCGAGCTGATTATTTGAAGTATGTGTCACTATAATGTCGAATGTGTAATGTACTGATAATTATTACAGCAGCTTTTAGAGGTCTGGTAGAGCTTATGTCTAGGGTTAGAGCTGTTCTGGCATCAAAAGGGGGAACCTACACAACATTATGTGGTTGTAATGTTTTGTTCCCTTAGATCCTCGACTGGATTTAGATCCAGTTGTCCTGCCTTCCTCATGGGGTTCTGTCCACTGCAGGACCAGGACCACCAAACAAGACCCACAGTTTTGGAGATACTTTGATGCAGTTATCTTGGCATCACAGTGTGGACCTTGTGTAGGCTGCTTGCATCCTTACACTGGCCTGTTTTTTTGTTTCAAATATATCAACTTCAAGAAGTAAATGCTCACTAGCGGCCTCATATCGTACCCAATCTCAGGTGACACTGTAATAAGATAACTGATAGTATTACAGCATCACCTATCAGCGTTCATAATGTTATGACTGATAGGCCTATGTGAGGACATTATCCACGAAAAGAGTGTAAATCAGGTACTCAAACTGTAACACAACTTCCAGATCCATGTGCTATTACTGAGTGGGTGGAAGACATTAGTAAAACATCAGTTCAAAAAGTGTAATATTGATTTTTTTTAAAGCAACCACAAGTAATTCCGATGCTCATGAACCCTCAATTCAGCTGTTTTCAGCTTGTCTGATTGGGTAATGCCTATTTAATAATGTAAAATGGTCTCTCTGTAGTATCACCATCGTGTGCTGCTAATGGGTGGCCTTAGTGGGAAGGCAGTGGCAATAACGTCTTACATACTATGGATCAATAAGCAACTTTCCATTGAAAAAATAATGTCCACCATCCATTTGTAATAATAGATCTATGCTGACAGCATGATCATTAATTAGTTCTGCACTGATCAGAAATTGGTTGAATTTGTAGCTTGGGGTGAGACAAATTCCTTTTATTGGGGCAGGGGGTGGAATAGAATGAGTTAAATTTCATCCACTCTTCTAATGTTTCATTATTCCCTGAATTACTTTAAAAACAGTAAGCAAGTGTTAAAAGTATATTTACTACCACTAATAATGGATTGGATTTATATAGTGCTTTTCAAGACACCCACAGTGACTACATTGAATCCATTATTCATTCACTCCACATTCACATACTGGCTACATCTGTGACCACAGCTACCCTGAGGCAGACTGACGGAAATGTGGCTGCCAATCCACGGCAATGGCCTCTCCAACTGCCACCAAATACTCATTGAAATGCATACAGGCATGGTGGGTAAAGTGTCTTGCCCAAGGACACAATGGAAAAATGACTGGAATGGATCAGGGTTCAAACCGCCAACCTTCTGGTTATTGGACCACCTGCTCCATCCTGCCATCTCTGATGCTTTTTCAGCCCCATACTAATAATACATTGATATGGGAAAATGCATCTCATTTGCATTTATATACTGAAATCTAAAGAGGAGATTTGTGTTTTGTTGTCTTTGCTATTGTTTACTGGATTTTAATTGGGTAAGTTCAAGGTTATGCATTTACAGATCACATCACACATCATCATTGGCTGCACAGTGGAAAATGTGAGGTGAGGGAATTAATGTCCATCCTGCCTCTATTGCCTGGATGACTTTGGACATTTTTAATGAGCTAGTGACTTCAAGTGGACTCATCTATTATAGCTCACGGACAAAGTCGTCCAGTCAATTAAAGTTATTACATTGTCACATTTGTCACTCCAAGTCAACTGGCTAACACAGAGGTAGAATTTACCCTCGCTTGCAACCCAGCCAATCATAATGCATCGATTGCAAACACAGATCCAACTCAATCTGGCAGCCGATCGGGTGTGTACAGGCTTGACGTGAGCCAGACATCATTTCACTTCACTCCATTAAAGACAATTAATGAGCATATTTTTCAAAATGTTGAGACTGCCTGACTTCTGTGCTCATACACTCATACATCTCAGAGTGATTTTGCATCATACCTGTATGTTGCGTGCTCTGTTGTTGCCCTGCTGGTGGCTATGACTGCAGCCGTCCCTCCTCAGTGCAGGTGACAGCATGTAGGTGGTATTTGGAGATGAAGGCTGGGGGCTGCTGGACGGCTTTCCGATGGGGGAGTCTTGCGGTGAACATTGGGGACTGAGGAACGCGGACAAAGTGGAAGGGCTTTCAGAGGAGGGGGCTGTGTCCATACATTGTGTCCCACCAGGAGCCCCCATATTGGACAGCTGAGTGTTGCAGTGTCTCATGTCCTCCATGCAGCTCCCGGTAGGACTTTTTAGCTGTTTGGGAGAGGACAAAGGGCAGCTGGAGGACAGAGACATCGGCTCTTGTTTAATGGTGACGCCAAAGAAATGCTGGCCCATCATGGTTGGAGTCTGCCGGTGCATGGACGGGTGGTGGGACTGAGATGGAGGGGGGAGTGGGTCCTGTGTAGCTCCGTAGCAGCGTTTCCTCTTGTGGAGCTGCATCTTCAGCTCTTCAACCTACAACCCATGGTTCATGTCAGTAAATATGTATGTATTATCTCATACTTAAAATCAGAGGTGGACTCAAGTATACAGTATTTTCTCCTTTACATGTACCTGAGTATTTTTTCTAAAAATAATGTACTTCTTGGTAGTTGTTTTGCAGCTTTTTACTCCTACTCAGCTATAACAAAATGAGCAAAAATGAACAAAATAAACAACTAAATGGTCAAAAACAATGCAAACAAGTGCAAGACCATTTACCAGATGTAGCGCCTTTCTACCCAACGGCACTCAAAGCGCTTTACACTGCTTTCCATTCACCCAGTCACACACACATTCATACACCAGTGACTCACTGGGAGCAATGTGGGGTTCAGTGTCTTGCTCAAGGACACTTCGGCCTGTGGACAAGAGAAGCTGGGATTTGAACTGCTAACCCTTTGGCTCCTGGACAACCCACCCTACCTACTGAGCCACAGCCACCCATACAACCTGCTAATCTGGTTGATTAACAAAATTAACCAAATAAACAACAAAATGGTCAAAATAAAAAGTTAATTAACAAAATCAATTAAAAAAAATCAACAAATTGATAAAAATAATCACGTAATGAAGAAAATGAGCAAAATAAACAACAAAATGGTCAAAATTATCCAGCTAATTAACAACATTGTACAAAATAAGCAGAAAATGGAAAAAAATAATCAAGTTAACTTATATACTCCTGTTTGAAAGCCATATATGATGTAATATATTCTAAATTATTAAGTTAATCACTGCTTGAGTAGGTTTTTATGATATTCTTGTACTTTTACTCACGTACTGATGTTTGAGTACTTCTACTTGAGTCCTTAGAATTATAAAGCAACAATAATGTTACTTGGGTACTGTTTCTCTTTACACACCTCTGTTTATAATAAAAACGAAGGAAAGAACAGAGGCGGAATAGCTCTATTTGTTAATATTACATGTAAAGTACAGATCAGGAAAAAAAATGAGACCACTTCAAATATCCAGACCTCAGAGAAATTTCCAGAGAACATGTTGTTAACTTCTGGAAAGTTAATTCAAAGGACAATGGATGGTCACAAGAAACCAAACAAAGCTGAGCTGCTGCATGTTTGCTCCACGATCGACGTGACGCAGCCAACAATCCAGACAAAGACTGATGCCAGTACTTACAACGGCAGTGAGTGAATATGAGGGCTACTCCACCAAAGAGTTCAAGATCAAATATTAATACTGCTTTGGTTCTGAAGGAATATGAACTTGTTTAGACGAGCTTTCGTTTTCGGAAAAGAAATGTTCTGAATGATGTTTGAAAAAAACTTGGGTAAGATCACTTCCTAGAAATGAATGTACTGTATCTGAGGTGAATGGAACATGTATAGACATAAAATCCAGGGAAATTCCAGTGCATTCTCTTGACGGAGGCTTCAAATTTCAAAGCAAGTTCTGAATGAATCATACACGTTTGGTCCAGGTAGTTTTGTTTTCACACTGCAATTTTGGCAGTGCTTTAATTCACCACTCCCTCATCATGTACATGTGCTCCATCTCCCTTTATAGAAAGCTGTGACCTTAACAGACCTTAATATTTAACTCATGATTACTCAGTTTTGCTTTACGTAAGTCCTGATTGTTCCACACTGTCCAAATGTTTTCATGTTGCACATAAACTGAACCATGATTCAGTTGGATCTAAACTGACACCACTTCTCTTGGTCAGCCCAAAGACCAGCTGGTTGGTCACCACGGTCCAAGGAAGATTTCACACCAACACATGTGATTTGAATCAGACCCAAAGTCCAAAAGTTAAGACCAAACAAGGTAGGTGTGAAAGTGACTGAAAAATAAATGTGAACTCATTTTGTTTATATTATGTCTGAAAACACTGTAAAAGCAATTCCTGGTGTCAAAATGAGTTAATTTGAGGTGCTATTCAGATTTGATATGAATAGACATAAAATGGAAAATGAAGGGGTATTTAGAGGGATCTAAATTCAAAAATGGAATGTGAGATTCTTAATTGTGTTATTACTATGTTATTATACTGTACCATTGGCTGAATAAAACGTCATTATGTTTTTCAGATGACCTATTTGACAAACAGATCCCTGCTTACACCTGGTACTAAAATGTGATCTGTATGGAGAAACAGACAACAACATGTTAATGCAAGGTATACATGCAACATGGTCAGATTCTGATCAGATCTGACAGGTCTATCATTTGGAGGTAGTCTGGATCATATTGTGTCCAGATCAGTGGGCTTTAACCACAGCTGGACATTGAGGCCTATGCGGAGGAAACTTAAAGTTGTAATACTGCCGTTGGCCACTGGGGCACTGTTCACTGGGCTCCAAGAAGCACTGACTAACATAGAGTTACACTGGACTTCTCTCTGAAAATACCAAGTGAATGCACGATTGTCATGTGTCTTCGTGGTCTCATACATTTTATTTGGACTCTCAAATAAGTGATCTGGTGGCCGATCTTCAACGTTTTGCTCCTGTATTAAAATATGGCAAATAATCAAGCAAATAAAATCACAAACAAATGACTCCTGTGGTAGGATTTCATTGACAAGTTGCTATGGTAACTTGACTCATTGGCACAGTTGGAACGAGTCAGGCCTTCGTAGCGCCTATTAATTTAATAGAACTTAGTTTTTCCTGACAGATGCTGTAGTTGTGGGTAAGTGTTTACACTCACAGCACCATGAAATAACTTCGTTTGACAATGCTTGGCAAAGTCTTACTGAGTTAGTAAGCTAGAAGTTAGCATTAGCTTATCCATAAGACATACTATGCACTGGTAGCTCCACTGCCATTTGTCCAAACATGGTTACATCAATGTTTACTTTTTTGGCTCCAAAATGTAATCCAGGAAGTGACAACCTGACTGGTCTCAAAACGGTCGTTCACAAACCATTGGATGATGTCACGGCCACTCTGTCCACTAATCAAAACAGTCTATTGTTAAGATCTCATGTAGGTGTAAATGCAGTCTGGACAACATTCTTTCTGTACCATCATTTGCCACCAGTCGCAGGAGGTTAATGTCTAGATAATATGTTGATAACACCCACATAACTGTAACTCATTGGTATCAACAACAATGTGATGTGCATGTGGATGATGCATTTTCAATACCAGATATAAATGGGACCAGACGGTCCATTTGTATCAGAGATGTTACCCACCTGTCTCTGCTCCTGGTGCAGCTTCCATGTCAGCTCCTCAATCACTTTCTGCTTCTCTACCAGCATCTTATCCTTCTCAGCTTCTAGGCCGTCCGTGCCTCCCCCTTCGCCTGCCCTCTGTGCTCCTCCTCCCAGGCCGTCCTCCATACTGAGCTGGGCTGGAGACGGCTGCAGGTTGAACTGCGTGGGCGAGGACATGGGTACATCGCTGAAACTGTCGGGGAGCGAGCCACTGAGGGACAACTCTGAGGAGGCCGGAGAGATGGGAGGGCTGGAGGAGGTGCTGGGGTATGGGTAGTAACCCCCCTGAGAGAGGGCACTGGAGGAGGACGGGGACTGGTAGGAAGACAAAGAACCAGTGGGGGTGACAGGGAATGTAACAGTTGTAATGTCTGAGGAGCCTGATGGTGAGGATCCAGCGTTGGAGTCTTTGAAGGGTCGGAGTCGCTCGATTAAGGCGGTCTTGGTGCCAGAGACAGGCCTCCCACGAATCCGCAGGTGCTGCCTCAGTTCTGATACCTTGTTCATCAAAACACAAGGGATGAATCAGATGCAGTACTCTCATTACACATTTACCTGAATTTAACTTAATCTAAACCTACTTTCAGGTCGTCCAGATTGGCTGGAAGGGGCCCAGGTTTGACTGGTGAGATGTTGCTTTGGTTCGCATAAGTATTCTTGACAGGAGAGGAGGAGTTACTGTTAACTGTGCTGGATGGACCGTTGGAGCTGCACACTGACAGCTGCTCACTGGTGCCTCCTCTGAAATATGACAGTTATGGTGCATTAGTCACATGAAGGAAGACCAACACATTTTCCACAGCTCCTGAAAAAGTCGAAAATCTTTAAAGGTGCAGTGTGTAAGATTTAGAGGCATCTCTGTGCAGAAATGATGTAGCTCCGACAATAAGAATCATTGTGTTTTTGTTAGAATATACTGTATATCTAACAAAAGGGGAGTGTTTTTGTTGCTGGAATAGCTTAGCACTGTGGTAGCCAATCACTGACATTATAACAGCCACTGTCAGCTCTTCTGAACATAAAGTGTCTATTTGCTTAATGACAATCAGCGATTATGATTGGTGCTATACAAATAAAGATTGAATTGAATTGAATTGATGCAAAAAAACCAACTCAATATAGCAGATGCTATTTGCACAAAAGTGCATACCACTATGTGATGTTTAGCAAGGCTTCATTTAAAGCATCCGCAACACATCGGTGCTATGGCTGAAGAGATCCTAACAGGACGAAGGACTGGATCGGGTTAGGGTCTTGGTTGGTTCTGAGGGGGTCTGCTTAAGGCAAGGAGATCATGGATAGAACAGAACAGTTTGCTACCCTGTGTGGACCTGAGAAAACCTTTCTCACAAAATGCTTTGCACTCAGGTAAAAATAACAAAGTAGTACTGAATCTTATACTATATAACTCCTGGGTGCACATAGCATCTGCCAATTTAAAACTGTTCCATATCTGTGATACTTACATGAGTGGGGAACTGCAAACCGAATTAATGTTTTTATAAAAAGTAAGAAATTAAATAACATTTTCAAGCACTAAAATGATTTTTTTCCCCCGCTCAGGAATGAAAATAAATGGCTGAAAACTGAAAATGCATGGATAGCAACAATACTTATATATTAGCATTACAGACTGTAATTTGGATTAAACAGCTTGTGCATACTGGTGGATTAACCATTACAGAAACAAAAGTATTACTTCAGTGCAGCTGTGGCATGAACTGCACATTAGGCAGTGGTCTAATACATTTGTTAAGCACCGTAAATCTAAGGACATTCAATGACCTGTAGCTAAACAATAACAACCCTTAGGTTATAGTTAGAGATTTAGAGAAATAATTTAAAGCCCTGTGGCAAGAAAACACTCAAATTCAAGGATTCTAGAATATGGAGGAATTCAGAAATGCATTAAATCAATGTAAAGCCACCAGCAAAGATATGCAGCAACTCTGAGATTCACTTGCACTTTTTAGCCATAAGAGCGTTGCATTTACTGTTGTGATATTATGACCACAACTCTAAAATGTCTTAAATGCAACTTGAAGCCTACAGAAACCATGCTTAACATAAGGTGAATGTAGTGAAATTATGCAGTTTAGAGTCCTGATGTACATCAGTTTCCTTGTGCACGTCTCTGTGTAGGACTTACTTCTGGCTCTGGGTGGACGGATGTGGCTGGTAGCTGAATGCAGGCTGCCTCTGCTGGGCCTGTGTCTGTGGAGTGTGTGTGTGCTGCTGGGACGGCTGCGTCTGGGAGTGAGCGTGTGCGTGTTTCTGCTGGCTGAGGATCTGCAGCTGCAGGAAAAGCTGCTGCTGCTGCAGGAGTCGGGCGTACGCTGAGTCCATGGGCGGAGGAGACTTCTCAGCCTTCTGATCTGGAGGAATGTACTGATGGTACTTGAGCTTCTTCACCTTGGGCTTCACATCTTTGGGCTTCTTGTGTCGGTTTTTGTCTGAAGTCTTGGACTGCTCAGGGGAAGATAATGTGAAGCAAACAGTTACGTGTGTGAATTCATATTGAAGTCTTTTTAAATTCAAATTATGTTGCATCAACCTTTAAAATGACAATATAGATTAATGACACTTAATTCTGCTGCACCAAGAAAGAGACTCGAAACATTCAAGATGTAAGATGCTGCTGAATTTCTCTAAAGACACCATTGCAGCAGAAAAATTGATTCTAGACCAGGGGTGAGCAACCTCCTGGACCACATGTGGCCCTTTAGCCCCTCCCCAGCGGCTTCTATGGCTTTGTACAGTGATGGAAGTAACATTTAATTCATCAAAATGAACAAATTGAGAATTAAGAATAAAATAGAACAAAGTGAAAGCATGCTGACCTTGACAATAGCAGGAACAGGTATGGGTGGTGTGGTTTGGCTGGTGTTGGCATCAGACAGACCTTCATCCTGATTTTGATCTGGTGGGTCTCTGGTTGCACTGGCCTGTTCACAAATAAAACAAACACATGCACTTCGATCAAAATGAGCAATAAAACCGAACAAAAATCACCAAATAAGTAAAAAAAAAAAATTGAATCGACAGATATGACCAAAAAAAACCCAATAAAACTCAACAAAAGTTAATGTAGCCAATTCCACATCCTTAAGTCACTCACCGCTTGAGTCGTTTTTTTTTACTTGAGTCAACAAAATTATGAAGTAACAGTACTTGTCCATGAATATTGTTTGGGTTTGAGCTACACCCCTGTCATGATATGTTTAAATTCAAAAAATGCAAAAATGTGGATTTAGTCTGCAGCCCCATTGCACATACTCTCTGTTCACCTGCCAAAATGATCATCATGAATCTGAAGTGAGTCACTTTGAAGTACAAATGGAATAATTATCCTCCCAAATATGTGGACGTACTGTATCTATGTTTTCTCTGCAACACTATTCCTAAACAGTCGTTTCACAGTGACAAAAGACAGTTCGAGTTGTTGATTCTGTTGGAACATTTCAAAGAACGGACTTGTGTAGACATAAACAACCCCGTTCTGGCAGCCATTAAATTCATTTGAGTCCAACGGCCGCCTCTGACGGCGACTGTTGGAATGAGGTCACTGGAATGAAAGGTAAGCAGCGAGGAAGAGGAGACAGCTGAGACGGCAGGAATGTCAACACCTGCACAGTTCAACTCAGTCCAACGGAAAAACTGGACAAGCCAGGAGGGTTCTCGTCATCATTTTCTCTCATATTTTGCAGATTATGTTAATTTTATTATCAGTAAATCTACAAAGGGAACAAAATAATCAAGAAAATATGCTGTAAGTAGCAAATTGAGTAAATTGATAAATAAACAAAAAAAAATAATCCACAATTCACCAAAAATGACCCAGACAGTGAACAAAAAATTGAACAAAGCAATCAATAAAATGGGCAAAATGTCCCAAAACACCAAAAAATATAAAAAATAATCAAGAAACTACACAAAAATTAACTGGTCGAGGCAGATGGCTGGCTACCCTGAACTGCTGGTTCTGCTGGAGGTTTTTCTCTTCTATTAAAAGAAGTTTTTCCTCCCCCCTGTCATCTTTGGCTTGTTTTTGGTGGTTCTGTTGGTCTCTCCGTATATTCATTAGGTATCGGTCTCGAATTGTGAAGCGCCTAGAGATAATCGGCGATTATGATTGCCGCCATAGAAATAAAATTGAATTGAATTGAAGAGAAAAACCTCCAGCAGAACCAGCAGCTCAGGGTAGGCGGCCATCTACCTCAACTGGTTGGGGTTAGTGGACAGAGGAGAGACAAAAGACAAGGGTAGAGATAGAACAACAAACAACACCGATACTGGACCGGTCCAGAACCAGCAAGCACACAGCAATGACATCAGAAGACCTAGTGACCGAGGGCAGAGGGAGGAAGCACAAAACTACAGGCAAGACGCAAGTTAGTATCACAGTATTGCAAGATAGAAAATAAGACAATGAAAGGTGACTGGAAAGATAAGAGATACAGTAAGGAGAGACAGGGAGGATGGAAAGAGAAAAGAAGAAGAGGAGAGAGAAAACAACCAAATTATTCCAAAAAAGTCACAAAAACATGAATAAAGTGAATACAGTATTAATAAAAAAAAGCAATAAATCAACTAAATGAACCAAATAAATCAAAATACTCACAAAATGACTCAATTAATTAAAAAAACACAATTATCAAGAAAGTAAATTATCAATGAATATTGATGAGAAAATAAGCAGTAAATCAACAAATTGAACCCAAAAACATTAATGAAACACTCAAGAAGATACACAAAGTAACACAATGAACAAACTAATTAAGAAAATTAACAGAATAATCCACAAATTGAGCAAAAAAAGAATAAAATGTATCCAGCAACCAAACAAAAATGAAAATAAATAGGCAAAAGTACAAAGTAATCAACAAGATAAAGAAAACAATCAACACAAAGAACAAAAATCAACAACAAAAAATGAACAAAAGAATGGGAACAAAAATTACTAAATAGTCCACAAATTCACAAATATTCCACAAAATCATTAAACCAACCGAAATAATTGAATAAAAATTACCAAAATGATCAAAAATTGACCAGAAAAAAACAAAGGTAAATATTCTACATAATGAGCTGATCTACATTTTCAGTCCAAATTAAAGAAAAGATAAACAGTAGATAGAGTTGCAATTTTCTAGTTGAAAATTAGCTGCAATCTGTATAGAAAATGAGTAAATGTAATGCGTCTGAACTGATGTCAAAGGGTTTATTGTCGTAAAACTGAACTTTTAAGGCTTTTTATGACACCCTGGTGTTGTTCAGTCTGACTCCACAAGGGGGCAGAGCAGGGAAAGGAGTGGCCACAACACAAGGAGCTGCACAATGTGACAGTGGAAGCTCCAGGATAATCCGGATCCATTAGTTCCTGAGGGTTTTACCTGTCGGGGGCTGGTGAGGGCAGGAGACGAGGAGGAGGAGGGCGTACTGCCAACAGCCTCGGATGAAGGGCAGGCCGAGCCCTGGGACTCATCACTGTGATGCTGCTCTGGAGACAGACTGTCACTGCTGCTGTCCTCCTCGAATGCATACGAGTCCTCCTGCTTCGGGAACTTACCATGGTTTACTGCAAAATAAGCACAAAGAGCAACGGAGGTGGAGGCGTCAGGGTTTGAATTACCAAGAGACACCTGAGGAAAGGAGAAGGAACTATTTAGAGCTCCCTCTTAAAGGACGCTCCTTCAACAAGTTTATGTTTTCAGTCCTTAAAGGTGCAGCGTGGATTTTCAGAGGGAAGTATCACCAGGTATAAGCCTAAGTGTGTATTTATTATGTTAGAATTAATCACTTCTATCTACATTGAACAAGACAAAGTTTGTTCCACCCACTGTTCTCTCCTTTAATCCTCTTGGACCAATCTGCAACCTCAGTTCCAAAAGTTGGGATGTACATCAAATGCAAATGAAACCCAATCTAATATTATACACTGTATGTGGCGGTATCTTCAAAGTCTTTTGCACTGAAGAAAATTTTTCTGAAATTGATCTACAATTTTTAGTCATAGTTCGTCACAGATTGTGGAGCCTCTGCCCATCTTTACATCTGGAAGGCTCTGCTTCTCTCAAAATGTTGCTGACCTGTTGCCAGTGAACCTCATTATTTGTCAAATGCTCCTCCAGTTGTTTTTGATTTGTGTCAGTTCCTCTTCCGGCCTTTTGTTGCCCTTGTTCCAACTTTTTTGAGATGCATTGCTCCCATCAAATTCAAAATGAGCTAATGTTTTTCATGGAATGGTAAAATGTCTCCACAGGTGTTTCTACATCTGATATGTCATTTATGTTTTTTTGCAAATCATTGCATTCTTTATATAAAAGTTTTTATATGAAACTGTAAGTACTATATTGTTTTATTGATCTGTATGTAACTAAATGTTCAAAATAGGTCTGTGCATCTCAATGGGATTACCTGTATAAATAAAGGTTAAATTTAAAAAAATGTAAAAGATTCTGCTTTTATTTACATTTTACACACCGCCCCAACTATAGTGGCACTAGTGTGCACAATGTCAATAAATCCTACACACTGCAGAAATTGCCAAATATAATTCACAAATTCACCATAAAAGTACAAAAATGACCAAGAAAGTGAACAAAAAACCCCCCCAAACAAACACAACAATCAAGAAAATGGATCAAAAATACAAAGAAAAAAATGAACAAAATGACCAAAATAACCCAAAAATTCACCAAAAACATGAACAAATGACCCAGAGTGAATAAAACAATCAAGAAAATGACCAAAAATGTCAAATGAGATCATAAAATGTCTCAGTTTCATCATCTGATGTTATTTATGTTCTATTAGGAATAAAAATATGGATTTGCAAATGATTGCATTCTGTTTTGATTTACAATTTTACACAGCATCCCAACTATAGTGGCGCTATAGTGCAAGATGCTACTAAATCCTACATGCTGCAGAAATGGCCAAAAATAATCCACAAATTCACCTTAAAAGGAACAAATATGACGCAGAAAGTGAACCAAAAAAAAAAAAAAACTGAAACCAAAATGTCAAAAAAGATCATCATAATCAAAAAACACACCAAATAATCAAAAAATTGAACAAAATTATCAAAATAACCTGGAAATCCACCCAAAAAATGACCCAGAGTGAATAAAAAACTCCTGAAATTGACAAAATAAAGTCAAAAAATGTCTCAATTTCAACATCCGATATGTTGTTTAAGTTCTATTGGGAATAAAAATATGGATTATGAGATTTGCAAATCATTGCATTTTGTCTTTCTTTAGATTTCACACAATGTCCCAACTATAGTGACACTATAGAGCCTGATGCCACTAAATCCCACACACTGCACCTTTAGGATTCAAGGTAACAATGTAATACATAATAGTAAAATCTGAATCAGTAAGTGCAGAAACATAATAAATGCTGAGAAAATAACAGCCAAGCATGCTCTGTGCATAAGTGCATAAAAATGCTAAGTAAGCGCTATAATAATATTCTAAATTTGAGAAAGGTCACATGACAAGCACATTCCGGCATTTACTAAATTAGGCTTTCACCTTTTACTATGAGTATGCACGGCTGCATGGTGGAATATTGTCTATTTTAGCATGCAGTCAAAAATACAATCTATTGCACATGCAAATAATGAAACATGTGAAACAAGTCTGTGCCTAATTTTCTGTCCAATCACCATCATCCCTGCCGTACACACCCCTAATCATATATAGCTTTAAAAAAATCTAGCTGCTAACCATGCAAAACAATACTGCTGCCCACACGCGACCATCGCTTGCCCACAGATCCACAAACTAAGCCCCCCCCCCCAACCTCCTCCTGAATATACCATATATAAAACTCAAAAGCATACTTTGTCTGTACTCTAGTTTCGTCATCTGCATCAAGCCAGATCATCCCAGAGCATCTCCTGAGCAGAGTCACCACCAAAATCTGATAAACATATTTAAATCAGACGAGAGCATCCTGACTGAACTGCATTTATAGATTTATTGTTAATATTTTCGTGCACTGTCAAGCAAGTGGGTCAGAAATCTATTCATGCATAATTTGCTGTTGTATATTAGTGGTTATCAAGCAGTAATACGAACCAAAATGCATTGTCATGTTCAATCTCCCTGTGCAAGTCACAGCAGAAATGAGAATTAAGTCTTATGTCCTAGTTACTTTGATCATCAAATTCCTTTTACCACTTATTCAATCAACTGAGATTCATTGTACCTGCCTCAGCAAGCAGACAAGCTTCTTTTGAGGCCTGCAAGGTCAAAAACTGATTCATTAAGTCCTGCGCTGACGATTTAGTGCAGTACGGCAGAAAAAAAAACTAATGCCTGTTCATCAGGAAACACAGAATATCAATTTAGGCCGTCAAGTCAGCAATTACATACAGAGGCATGTTTATTACTGTGTGGCTGCACTGAAAAAAAGACCTTCGCAAAAATAAACCACATTCGTTTTCATATTAGCATGAAATGTTTCCCAGAAATTTCCTCTCTCTGGCACTCGTCCTAAAAAAACACACCTGGCAAAATATTTCAATGATTTTACTTTTTTAAAGATAAAATAATAATTGGTGTGAACATGGTATCTGTCATTGTGCAGCAGTGTGTGATTACACTGACAATGCTCAAAACACAATAAAGCATCAAAATGAATGTGATTATAAACTACTGACATATACAAGGCTCTAGTATCGTCTATCCAAATAATGCCCTTTGCGTTTTAATTTTTCGAAAGTACTTAATATTTTGTGTTTTTCTCGTTAAAATACGGAGAACTTGTGCAATAAATAGGACTTAAAAATATTAAAAGGATCAACAGATGTTTTATAGTTTTGGTCAGGAGACAAGCTGATAAAAGATTTCAACATTTGAAAGTAAAAAAATACAAATTTAATGAATTTCTATAGCTCCTTTTAAAGTGGGGAACCATTTTGGACACTAATGATACAACTGTCATATTTATGTAAATGGTGTCAGAGGGTTATACATCATGTTGTATGTGGCATTGTATTACTATATATTTATGTTCAAGGATGAAAACATAATTATTTATGCTTGTGTAGTTTATTCTACCGGCATGCATCTCACTCTATAAGATCATCATGTGCTTTACAGTGTTATTGTCTCGGGGAACCTTATATGGTACCTCTAAAAGTCAACAAGTTTTCCCAACATCAGTTCAAAATGAGCAAAAATAAAATAAAAATAGACTGAAATAATCAAGAAATGAACAAAAACGAGAAAAGGAAACAAAAGGAACAAATAGGAACAAAAAAATGAACAAAAAAATGAAGAAAATAAACAAAAAGATCCAAAAGTAAACCTAATAAAGGCTCATTTTGGTCCCGACCATAAATAGTTTTCGTCCATTCTGGGCTTTTTAGCCAAAGTGATTTTGAAAGATAACAGGTGGCAGTAATGCACTGGATGCCACTTCTGTAATTAAAAGTTAATTAAATTACACATTAAAGGTTCCATATGATGAAAGTCCAACTTTATTGGGTTTTTAGGTTTATATAAACTCAGTGATGTAAAAAAAAGCTATTAAAATCTGCTAAGATGGACAACAGAAAAAATTGTTCGTTTTTAATTTTTGCAATTTCTGACATCACAAGTCATAATCAATCATAGTTGAGCTAAATGTGCCTGAGCTCTGCCCTGTGAGCCAGTAGAATTCTGACTTTTAAAGTTTTATACATCACAAGTTACAACCATTCAGATTTAAGTTGAAACCAGCCCCACCCACATGAGCTGACTTTTTCCCCCACAGACCGGACCGTGAAGGTGTCAGCATTGTGTTCGCTGTAGCCTTTTGTCAGCTTGGGAATGACCTGCTCTTCAACCAATCAGATTCTCTGACGAAAAGTGGGTGGGTACAACTGTTTTCGATAAAATCAGAGCATGCGTGGCCCTCAGAAACCAAGTAAAAGTCAAATCAGCACACTTTATTTTGTCAGCCTTATGGTGTATTCCAGTGGTAAACGGAAGTCGGAATTACAACTCGGAAAGTCACCTCCATTCTATGTAGCTACCGCTCAAAACAGCTGAATTAATGCCACTAATTTCTGGTGAATTTGTTTCATATCACGTCATGTAAGAGTACATAGTGCAGTTCAGTATTTATCTATTGCATTTTACTATGCTCTTTGCATGTGCAAAATGCCGTCTGTCATGTAGAATGCATATGTGCTTGGAAGTCGCCTGTACTCCAAATCAGCCAGCTCTCCACACACATTCATGTCTTTTCAACTTCACAGCTGGAACGCAATAAGCTCAGGGTTTATGTCGCTCCTAGTTCCGACCTTCCATTTCTGAGGTAAATGGAACACACCATCTAGAGAAGTGTTAAATTTGGGACCTTTAAAGTGCTATAGGCTGTAGGTGTGTTTGCATGGCCACTGATATCAGCTGCTGTGTGTAATGTACAGTACGTCCGCTGTGTGACCGCTGGTATTCACACACTTGTCACTCACACCTAGTCCGACACTCAGCCCCGAGGTGTTACGCTGTGTGGATGAGAAACTGACACGACCACTTTACATCCACCTCCGCCTGGATTGGCTGAGCTGATACTGTTTGTGACTATGATTGGACGAGCCAAGAGCGTCTATCAAAACGAGCCGCAGGCGACAGAGCCAGGGCAGAAAGGTGGTAAATGTTGGTGTGTGTGTGTGTGAGCGGTTAGACATATAAGATTTTCTTTTTGTATCCAAACATGTGACCGGCAGGAACAGACCCTGGTTTCAATCACAGCACCAGGTTCATTCTGTGCAACTCATTGACCTCCAATACACAAACACACAGATACACAGACTCACACTACGTTTAACTCACAGTGCAGTTGGCAGCTTTGTCCTAAATGCCATTTCCTCCCACCTGTTCATTTTTAACTGTTCATTAGGGGAGAGAGGAGCATCTTGTCGCACTTTTTGCTTTCATTTCAGTTTCTCAGTACATCGTAGGAACATACTTCTACATTACATTTAAATTTTAAGCTTTACGTACAAATACTTTACTGAAAATAAATCTATTTTTAAGTATTTTTCTCTTTGCATTCTGTGATTTTTTCTCACAGAATGCAAGTAAATAACTGTAACTTGACATCTTAATCAAATAATAACAATGTGCTTTGCCATTTTCAGTAAATTTGAAAATTCATGGATAGCTACAATAATTATATTTTAGCATTAAAAACTATCATTTCAGTTAGAGTTTACCCATATCTGTGGTCTAACCATCACAGAAGCATAAAAAATGATTGTGGTCATTACAAATATTGTCAATTTAGGGCGGTTGCAGCATAAGCCTTAGGTTGTAATAATAATTTTATATGGGGACACTGGTTACCACTACATTATAAATAGTTTGGTGAATAAAATATGCCCTTAAAGAACAATTCACTCCCACGTTCTCTGCTACAGTCTCACCTGAGACTACAGTGATATATGTTAAGACTGAAATGGCATAAGATCATATGCTTAGTAGAAGTTGATGAAGCCACCTTAACACATCTATTTTTAGGCCTCAATTTGGTATTTTAGCCCATTTAGATCCAGAAGTGACAGAGGTTAGAGATGGAGAATCGCAGGAATGTTGCATGAACTAATATGTCCTTAATGACTGTGTAAAAAAAAGTTAAAAAAGGGCATCATTTTGTTAAAGTGTAACTTATTAACCACAGTGACAGTAGAGCTGTCTATAACAAAAACAATCTGTGGTAACATGTCAGAATAGATCAGTCTTAATTAAGTCTTAGTAAGCCTAACGATAATGCCAAACCCTAATAGAGAGCCAGTACAGTACAAGTACATGTGGATATGTATAAAGAATACGTAATGGGTCATATGTATACCCCATGCTAAAGTGTGACCAAATCTGTTGTATTCAATCATCAGATGCTACTGGTAGAAAGCTGTCAATCAAAGACCACATACATGTAAAACCTTACCAATAGAGCAGGCATCGTCAAAAGGAGTCATCAATGCACTTCTAAGAGACTCCATATGAAGCAATGAGACCAGATTGTCTTTGTATTTCTGGGATGTCTGGACTGAAGTTAGCTGTTGAATTGCAGGTTTTGCATGCCTTTTCAGTAGATCTGTCAGTATATGCAGAACAAAAGATCACAAGTCAGATTGTAAAATGCTACTTACTAAGTTGACTACGGCAAATGTAAACCAGCTTCAAGATCCATGTGCTATTTCTGAGTGAATGGAAGTCATTGGTAAAATCTGTGTGGAACCAGTAGAAGATCAATTCTGGCATCTCAGTGTAAACAACCAGACTGTCTAGGTCTCCGCAAATTAGAGATACTTGTCCGCTGGCTTCAGTTCTGAGCTGTAGTTGTTTCACACTCAACTGGTGTTTTAGATAACATTGTCTGCAGTCATGGTTTGTCAGTCTGTGTTAGGTTTCTTTCTAGACTTTCTTCATAGTATTCTGAGGAACAGTTCTAACCATTTTATAAGGTTCAAAGTATTTAATTGAGTCAATTTGTGACAATGCCAAAAAATTGTGCCATGACTTTCTCAAACATGTTGCATGTGACTGCTCTACTTCTTTATGACAGGTCCGGCACATGACACATTGTCCTCTGTGCTCCACACAGTCCAGTTCAGTACATGCTGTTTTCATGAGCAAGTCTTGAAGTGATTTCATGTCACTGGGAGATTGAGGTGGCAGAATTACAGGAAATCTGCGAACTGCGAGCACTTCCGCTTTTCAAGTAGCTGGTTTAGAAGTTAAGACAGGTCACATAGTTTCCAAAATGACCAAACAGAGGTTGAAACAATCACTGGAGTGTTGTGTAAGGGGATATAGAGCTTTAAGGTGAAGGGTTAATGCAGCAGGCGAGGGGGATCCTCTGGCAACGACAGGAACATGAACAGCCTGGTCCTGTCACTGAGCGCTGTAGGTGGCTTGGTGGAGCCACAGAGGCCAGTTAAAGTGGAGACAAAGGGGGGGGGGGGTAGGTACAAACATACACACAGGTACACCCACACATGCACACAAGGATGAACTCACATGCCTGCAAACACACACTTCTAAAGAAATGGGTGGATCCAAATACAGCTGCTGTTCATCTCAATAAAAGTACACTCCCCTCCTCCTGCAGAGGTAGTGTAAACCAGCTGACTGCAGCCCGCTGGCTCTTTTACGCAACATGTTTACTAGAAGCTCAAGGGGGCAAACATAAAACCACTGCGCAGAAAAAAAACACAAGAAACACTGGTCGCCCTGCCAAGAATGATATAGAGTTTAGGAATAACGTGTAGCGCATTAGAAGACAAACAGTGCGAGGTCAGAGCGGCTCAGTGGGACGGCGAAGGCCTGACGCTTCGCTCAGCACTAAATCAATACAGTGTCTAAGCATGCGTGCTTTGCATTTCCTAAATCAAACGGGGGTTGAAGGAGGACAGTTTTCGAGGGGGTCCCAAACACTTGAGTCTGCAATATACATTTGTGAGTACTGCTTCCAAGGCACCAAAGAAACGGTACCTTTTTATTGCTATAATAACAACATATTTGAAGAACCAGACTAAAAATGTAAATAACATACTGAGCACAAAAAAAAAAAATCCAAATAAATAGAAATCTGGATTGCATGAATCGAGAACAATTGGAAACAGGTGATAGATACTAAACTATTGTAAGCTTTTAATAATCATATTTCCCTACTGGATATTGCAAGGTTAAAAAAAGAAATGATGGAAGAAAGGAAAGAAAGAAGGAAAGAAGAAAGATATGATGGATGGAAAGAAGGAAGGATAAAAGAAAAATATGACGGATGGAAAAAAGGGAGGAATGATGGAAGGAACAAAAGAAAAAGAAAGAAAGAAAAAAGAGAAAAAGAAAGAAAGAAAGAAAGAAAGATCGAAGGAAGGAAGGATGGTTCAAGGTTAGAAAAGAAAGGAAGAAAGGAATGAAGGAACAAAGGAAGGAAGGATGGAAGGAAAAAGAAAGATACAAAGGATGGAAAGAAGGAAGGATGGATGGAACAAAAGAAATAAAGAAAGAAAGAAAGGACTGATGGATGGAAGGAAAGATGGAAGAAAGAAAGAAAGATAGAAAGGAAGGAAGGAAGAAAGGAAGAAAGAAAGAACGAAAGAAAGAGAGAGAGAAAGAAAGAAAGAAAGAAAGAAGAAAAAGAAGGAAGGAAGAAAGGAAGGAAGGGAGG
>JAQQAE010001323.1:0-25997 GCA_029823295.1 Pseudamia nigra
AAGCTTGATGTGAACCTATGATGAAAATTACAAACCTCTCTTATCTTTTTAAATGGGTGAACTTGCACATTTTTACGGTGCCCAATACTTATTGTCCCCACTGTATCTCATTCCCTCATGCCTCAAACTTTCTGCCACTTGCTTTCTGTTGCCTCTTCATTTCCCTGTGTCGCTAAATATATCCATCTTCCACTCTCATTTGCCTCTCCTTCGCTAATCCTTCCATAGGCAATAATATTGTATGTTCACCTTGCAAAGAAGTTCAGAACTAGCCTCAAGAATGTTATATCTGTGTTGAGGAAATTAGCATGTACCTCCTTTTCAGACTCCACCACCCACCATCTTTGTGTCCTCTTTCTAACTTCTTCCTGAGCAGCCCTCCCTCTCTGCTCTAATATGCTCTTACTCTTGCTCTCCACCAACATGTGGCACATATTCCAGCTGTTTATTAAACAATGCCAAAGCTTCCTAGGAGCAGGTGATGCAGTCAATTACTCCACAATTACCTGGGTAATTATGCAAAGGAGGAGAGAGAAGAGCAATAGCACAGGGATGAAGAACACCTTGGCAGAGGTGGATTGGCTGCATTGGCAGTGGTAAGGGCCCAGAATTGAGACCTTGAAGTGACAGTGCAAAAGAGAGTGCAGCTATAAAGGACAATGTGCCCCTTCAACTGCCAAAAACATACACTCACACACATAAACAAGCACAAACACAGCTTCGAACACCCTGCTTCTGCCCTGCTACACTGACATCATGTTGCCTGCGTGTGGCTTTTCTGAGTGCTCAAGCCTGCTGTTATTTTTTTTTTTGTTTGTTGAAAAACAACATCGATGTTTTTGCAGTGTCTGGTTTGCCTCAAATCCCATGGCAATTAGGTGTCATAAACCTGAGGGGTAGGAATGAGAGAAAGGGAGGAGACAGGGCGAGATAGGAGAAGATTGCAGAGGGTGGTAATGATAGAAAGGTACAAAAAAAAAAAAACCAGAATGGAAGAAAATGCAGGAAGGAAGTCTGTGGGGAATTGCATACATTAATACTGATTAAATAAGCAGGTCTGCTTGTTTAACAGTTTTTGCTTGTAACATCCTTTTTTCTGTGAAAAATAAAGTGCCATAGTAACATCAACATTTCCTTTCTCCCAAACCCTACTCACTACCACTAACAGCTAGTGCTGCTCTGCAATCATCCATTTAAACCATTTTACATATTGACAAGGACGCTCATGTCAAGTGGGCATGACATGCATGTCTTAGGGTAAATTGAACCACACAGTAGCTATTCTGAAACAAAAAGTGTCAGACAGAAAAAGGGCTGGCATATTGCCTGCCATAGGAGCTTTACGCACTCAGATTGAAAATATTTCACTAGCAGGGTGAATAGTAAATTGCTTAGTGTCAGCTCATCACTTAAGGAGGATTGTTGGTGGGCATAACGCTTTCCAGCACATGGCCTCTCCAAGTAGTCTCAGGCCAGCCAACTCCTCTTTACTCTCTCCAAGTGCCCTGACGTGATGCTGTTGCTGTGGACACTAAGCTTTTACTTATGACTTAGCAAACTCACCATTTTGGACCATTCATCTCTGCTTTTCAGATTATTTCATAAATCCTCCATTAAGAGTTGACTAACCAGTGTTAGTAAACAGGCCCATGGTTCACTGAGCCACAACTGAGGGGAAAGTATGGCATAAATTCAGTGATGAGATGATACAGAGAAAAATTTTGTGAATGTGAAAAAAAAAATGCACATAACCTCTTGACAAGTTATGAGAGCACATTTGTCCTTGGCAGAGTTACGTTCTTTTTGTTGTCCATCTATCCATCTGTCTGTGGCTAGTATGGGGCAGAATTATATGGTCACATGACCATACTGTGTTAGTGAAGATGGGCATGAGGGAATTACCTCACAGCTCCGTATCTCAAATCTGTGGGATTAAGCTCCATTAAACATGAAGCGCCGCCGAGCTTTATCTCGGGATTTCACTCTGAGACAGAGCAGAGCGCATGAGGAGGAGGGAGTCGGGAAGGGGAGAAAAAGCGATGAAATGTCCTTCACCTTTATCGACCAAATTATATAAAAAAGGAGGGATGAGAAAAATTGCTTGCCTGTTCCAAAGTACAATAGGGAGGGGCAAAAGCTTGGCCATCTCACATTTGTGTGCATAGCATGCTTAAACACTACCACTGTTCCTGCTTATGGAACATTGTTTCTGTAAAACCAGGTCTTTCCCTTAGGCCCAGTGGTCACTTAATGAGAAATGACCACTGCTGAGTTTTACACTCTCCCTGCACTTGTACAAACACACACACTTATGGCACCTACAGTTAGTACAACTATCCACACGCATAAAAAAACTGAGCTGCAAGATGCACAAATTGTTTAGTGTACTGTAATGATTCCACACACAAAAAACTGTTTTATTAGATTCACCTCTGAACATTACACTGCTTTAGTAACTTTCCACCGAGTGACCAAGAAGGGTGACCTGCACACTGCTTTACAAGAACAATCGATAAGCCATACTTTTCACAGTTCCCATAACTATGCTTAAGTTTTCACCAAGAAAATTAATCAGGACTTCTCTCACTGTATTAAGTGAGGAAGGGTAAAAAGTGAGCATGCTGTGATTGAGGGTGGTCCAATGATGAACACCTCCTGTGTCCTCCCTTCATCCTCTCTCCCCCTCTCTCTCTCCTTCCTTTTCCCTCTCGCTCTCTCTCTGCACTCCCTCCTCTAGGCTATTATTGATCTGATCTCCTCCTCTCTCAACTGGAGCCATGATTCATGTTGTTCCGACTGGCCCTCACTCACTGCACACAGACACCACTCAGTCATGCCCTCTCTTATCTATCTGTCCATCTGTCTCTGCCTGCTCTCCTTCTCTTTGCCCTCAGGCAAGTCAACCTCCTGCCCACATAGGACCAGTGTGCGTTACTGGGCTGACAATAATAATAACAATATTATTATTATTATTATTATTATTATTATTATTATTATTATTATTATTATTAATAATAATAATAATAATAATAATAATAATAATAATAATGACAATGTCATCTATCCTCTAACCTTCTTAGGGAATTTATAGCTGAATTACTGTTACAGTTTTACAAATAGGATATTTTTCAAATTTACAGTCATGGATAACTTTTATGTAGTGTTTGACAAATTTATTACACCACTGCTCAGTGTAAGGTTTATGCCACAGCTTCCCTAAATTAACAGTATTGGCAATTACCAAAACCATTTTTATTTTTCTATAATGGTTAATTCACCGGTATTAACAAACTCTGATACGTTTGATACTAAATTATAATTATTTTTGCTTCCAAATTTACTGTTTTTTTAAAGCAGAGAAAATAATGAAGACCATTATTATTTTTTGAATACGATGCCAAATGTCAAACTGACTGAAAAGGAAAGAGTCCGCATTAAAGTACTTCATGATGCTGGACAGTGTTGGACACAAAAAGGACAGGAGGTCTAATACATTTAAGAAGCACTGGCGGTGTATATAGTCTAGCTGACTATGAAAAAACTTTGAGTTGAAAGATGTTTCTTATTGTCAAAAATCATACGATAATTTTCTAATCTAATTGTTTGTGGAAGTGCTGTTTTTCAAACAGATACTATTTCCCTGTTTATTTTTGCTTCCGTCCATTCTCATGTAGCATGTCCGTTTTCTAAAAAGGAAAAATAGACAGAACCTGGAGATGGAGACAGAGAGAAAAAGATAAAGGAGAATGAGACAGCGAGAGAGAGAGAAAGAGAGAGAGAGAGAGAGAGAGAGAGAGAGATGTGTGTAGGCCTTGCAGCAGCAGGAGCACATAAAAGCCCAGCTTCAGCCAAGGCCCCTGCTCCAATGTGTAGAAATTAATTGAGTGAAAAAAATCTGCTGTTTAAGGTTGAAGTGGGTTATGGGAGGCAGTGTAACAATTGTTTTCTGTTTGCCAGGGGCTATATATCGTTCATTCCGGCTTTCTCTCTCCTCTCTCCGCTCAACACTTGCCTCTCGCTCCACCCTTCCCCCCCTCACCATCCATCCACCGTCTAAGCCTCTCTTGCGCCCTCCTCTCCTTTTCATCAGTCTTTTATTTTTCACAGTCTCCAGTCTTTTTGATTCATTTTTATCTCCTCCATTTTCATCTATCACATGGGAGATTTTATTTTGGTATTTTTAAATGTAATTTTCTAGCAATAGCAGATTCCATTACAGAAATGAGATTTTGCTATATCTGCTTACATGTACACTGACTGTGAATCTTGAAACTGAGTCCTCATACAGTACATATGTTTCCACATGCATCGCTCATGTTCTTTTATGAAAATAAATCAATTCTGTCAGTCTACATGTTGACATATACAGTACATACATGCATCATTATTCACAACAATGAACTAGCTTGAATCCGCTTGGGTTTAAACAAATGACCTATTCAATCTACATGCTTACATGCTGTACAGTATTTCCTCAAATAAAATCTGATTGTAAAATGAAAGCCATTTGTTCTGTAACGGCCAGCAGTGCAGTGAACACAAGCAAAAAAAAAAAAAGAAAAACAAAAGTGGGTATACTCTTGGCACCTGTCATTCTAAATACTATTAAGGAATAATATACCTACCAATTTTCTTTAATAAATTCAACCATATAACCATGCTATACTCTGAATTGCACATCTAAATGATTTCTGCTCAACTGCAGTCACTGTAGGTGCATGTGTGTTAATGTGCAATGTCTGCCATTTATGATTTGTGCAAATAGTGTATATCCATTGTTTTATTGCCTTTTAATTCTGTTGTTGTATATAGTATGCCTGCAAATTCAAGAATGTCACTGTGTCACTGTCCACTGACACAGTGCTGGTCTTTTTTATTTACTTTTTATAGTTTGTGTTGACTTTAACAGGAGCAGATCAAAATTAGGCTTTGTTCTAAAATAACAACTGTCTCTAAAACAGTCCTGCCTGTTAGCTTCTGCAGTGGAGGTAAATAAAGGCACCGTCACTTTTTGAGGAAATATGGTGTGACACTGAAATCGACAGATTTTTGTTTCCGTTGTGACTGCCTTTAATTTCAGGACTGTTGTTTAAAAAAAAAACGCAAACAACAAATCTCAACACAGAAACAAAGACAGCACTGAAATCAGCAGGAACTGAAGAAAAGGAAGAAAAGAAAGATGCATGCAGTTTACAATAGACTGAAGAGAACATCTACTCAGATCACTGTGAAAATAACAAGGTTTGCACTGATGCATCTGGTAGGAAGACAGACAGTGTAATACAAACACAGAAGGAGATGATATGATGAAAACTAAGACAGGAGGAGACAAGATTATGATTAAATGAACTTCTTAGAATATTAATAATGTGCTTTTATCTGTTTAAGCATTTCCTCTGTTGCCCAAAGCAGGAGGGTTAAACCTGTTTCCTGTGTTAAACTCCTCTTTAGCACCCTTTCATGTAAAATATCAAACCTTTCAATATCACTCTGAGGAAAGCACAGTTGCTCACCCTGTATAATGTTATACAAACACTTAACCATTCTCTTTGAACTTTGCAGCTCCACTCATTATACCTCCTTTGAAGAGTGAATGTTAGAACATTGGTACATTTTGATTTTGCAGTTATTAAATGTAACACAGCAGCAAATTATGTCTAAACCTCTGTGTTGCTGCTTAATAATATATAGGCCAGTGTACAGAAGCCAGCAGAATAAACATCCAAGCAAAGAGAGAAATAAAGGTAGCCGATGAGCAAGACACTGGAGTATTAACGAATTCTTCTTACCGCAAATGTCAATACACAAACTGTTTTTGCAGATGATGCAGAAAAGCTCCTGTGGAACTGTGGGGCCAGCTGCACTGCCTTTTTGAGCAGAGAGGAGATAATGTCACTGGATGATTCCTACTCAAAGATGCTGATTTTCTCTCTATAGTAGTATCCTAAACATGGGTGCTGTGCTCCCTATCTGAAGAGAAGAAAAGAAACAAAGTATTCCAAAACTGTTCGAAAGCCAGCAGGGAAAAGAAGTGATGCTTCTGCCAAGGCCTTACACCATCTTACAGAAAATGCTTCTCTTGACATAAGGGTCTGCCTTTCCTACGGGAATGGCCGCATATTAACAGAGACTGTTGGAGTAAGCGGCTTTTTCAGTGAGGAAAAGCAGTTGGAGGTAAGAAGTGGGAGAGAGAAAAGAAAGAGAGCCAGATAATGATAGATGGGGAGAAAAGGAAACTTATAGATAAAACAGAAATAGACACAGAGAGGCATAGCCTGTAGAGATAGTCAAGGAATTTCACATGTGCATTTTACAGAAAAGAAAACTGCTCTTTGATTTTTCTCAATACCCAATACCTCAGCTGACCCTTGGCTCTGGCATGTAGACAGAAATGCCCCAGAAATGTGTGAGAGTGCTCAGACCTGGCTACAGATCATTAAACGGACATTTTGCAAAGAACTTGCACTCTGACATAAGGGAGGTGTGAGTGAAACTGACACTGAGACTACTTGCTTTCCTTTGAACACCTGCCTTTACTTTGTACAGCATAAGTGATTCAGCAGTGGAGTCGGGTCTGGATCGTTATTGGCTAAGGAAAGGGGTTTTCCCAATGTATTGCACACTGTATCACTTGGTAGAGGTTTTGGTGTGAGTAGTATGAATCTCTAGACTAGTGTGGATCTGAGAAAAGGTAGAAAGCAAAAGCCTTGGTGAAAGTTGCTCATTAACATAAAACGCAGGCACTGTTTTACCCAGGGATTACAGTCTGAGAGCAAACCACAGAGTCATGCAAAATCCACTCAGCGCCTCAAGCACTCTCTGATTTCTTCACCCTTCCTCAAAACCTCTTGCCCCTATTTGGCATATTTGGTGTGGGTTCTGCTCTGGCACTCTCAGAGAGGATACACATCTCAAATGCAGGCAAGCTCAGTTGATTTAGTGAACCTACGTGAATAACCAGTATAATGAGTAACATGCAAATCAACGGGCCTGTCTCTCTCTCAGGAGCTTTTTGTTTCGCATTTTAAGTGTCTCCAAAGAATTAATAGCATCTTCTGTGGTTTTTTTTTATTTTTATTTTTTTACAATAGATGCAGCAGTCAGAAGCCATGATCAAGTCTGCAGGTTTTGCAATTTATTTAAATATTTTTCACAATATTTTCTTGGGGACATTTTCTCTTTCGACTCACAATAAAGAAGGGAACCCCTGTGGAGTTGCCCCAGCATGCCAGCACATATAGCAACAAGTGGTAAATTAAATTATAGGCATCGATAAAATACAGCTTCACTGCTCTGATACATCTCCACCCTGCTGCAGTCTTTCCTAAAATCAGACCCTTAATAAATCTGCTACTGGATTGAAATGGTGATAGCAGGGTCAGTTTGGAAAGTAGGCTGAGGGCTTAACTGCTGTTGAGTGATTTGGCAATTGTAAGAAGTAAGAGAGAAAAACTAATTACTGTGGGCTTAAAGGAAAACCATGGGTAAAATGGACGCTCCCATTGCTGGGGGTAAGGTGTTCATGTGGGAAGGCTTTGGTTCAGTTGCTAATAACAGCATAACAACCCCCATTAAGCCATTATGCTGTGGAGAGGATCACTGCTTTAATCTACTATGCTGGATAAAAAAGGAATAAAAAAATCCCCAGCAACTGAAATGGGTGTCTGGCTGTAGCACTTTCTTTCGTGCATGGCACTATCTACATCTCAGTACTACAATTTCCAATAAAAGGTTTGTGATAATTAATAGTACAAATAGAAAGCGTGCATCGAGAGTGTGTTATGTAATAATATACCACAAAGCTTCCCTGGTTCATACTTACCCTACATTAGCCTGAATAAATCAGAAACAGACAGTAACCTGAAAGTAGATTTCCTGTGTCTATGCAACAACTTACGGCCTATTACTCTATGAGAGAGAGAGTTGGAAGTTATAACCATGGAAACCATTGCTTTAAAATATCACACATTCAGGTAATTCAAAAAGGAAGAGCCAGCCACATGAGATCCAAGGCAAAGAATGAAAACAGTGAATAACAAAGCAGGCTCCAGAAGAAGAGAGAAGACAATGGAAACAGTAATCGATTTGCTGTCTTTACAGAGCCGGCGACTGACTGTTGTCTAACAGACAGGCTATAAGTTTGAATAAAAAAGGAAAAATACTAACTCTGTTGCTTTGGGCATTGCCTGTATCAGTAATCTTAATTTCACAGTTGACTTGTAGCAGGGGCAGGAGAGAAAGCATGCATGGTGTCACCTCCTCTCAGAAATAGGGGTTTGTTTAGTGCCCTCTTACATCTGTCCCCACAATCTGGTGATATCAGCCACTGCATCTGTAAATCACAGCTACCACTGCTGCTGAAACCACACCCCGCCACCTAAAGCCACTCTATTTCACAGATATGCAGCTAGTTTGATTAGAACTTGCAGATGCTACCCACTTAGGTAGCCATGAAATTGAGAATGCTACATCTTTCCTCCATGTTTTTACTAGCAGACAAAAAAGTACAAAGAACTTAAAGAGAAAAATTCACAACAATTTGCTTATGTGCACAAAAAACTCAAATATTTAATTTGCTGCAAAAAATGGGGTTCGACTAAAAAAACGAAGTTAAATATTGAAGGTCATGTGATTTTGAAAGCCAATGCAGTGTAGCATCCAGCGTATATCCACCAGCATCCACTCCATTACAACATTAGCAACTAATGTTTTGACATTTGTCTTCATTATTATCAATGAACAGAGGCGATTGAGCCACCAGCATGCTCCATTACCTTCCTTCATTGCACAGTTGCACAGTTGAAATCACACATTAGGGTGGATCCAACATGAAATGACAAGTTACGGGGGCTAAGGACGCACCAGCTGATTATTTAGGTGGCGGAGGGTGAGAGGGTGGGGTGAAGTGATGGCGGGGTGGAGCCGAGGCAGAAATGGGAGTTAGGGAATTGGTAGAGAACTATATTGGCATTAAAGTCTGAGCAGTGTGGAGGCGCAGAGCAGCACAGCACACCTTAGGAAGAGGAGCTCATTTCAATCGGTATAATTAGCCTATGGTAATGAAATAAGTCAGAGCCACTGCCACCTTCACTTAAGAGAAAATCGATCCGCGTTTGAGGGAGTTTATTAAAGCTTAGGAATAATGAGGAGATTGGACAGAAGGGTGGAGGTGTGAAGGAGATGGGGGTTTGAGCCCACATTAACAGCTAATTAACTAAGAGGAGGTGTTGGTATCGGGGTAGAAAGTTGATCAGAAGCAGAACTGAGATCAGCTGAAGTTTGTCAAAGCAGATGTTTTTGATGTCTCTGCTATTTCACAGTGAGAAGCCAGGGGATGCTAGAGCTATGCACACAGTGAGACCTACAGTCTGAATCAGATGACATCACTCAGTGAGAGCATAAAGCCAATCAAAACTCACTGTAACCAAGGACACTGACTAACAGACAGCCACTGGACATCCTCATTAGATTAGTTGTAGGGATCCCCATGGAAGCTTGGAAGCTTGGGGTGGGTGAACAATTTGAGTTTGGTAAAAGCAGGGTGTGGTGAGATAATCACTGATGGACATCTCTCCTCAGGTGCCCCAAATTCATGTTGGTTGCTGGGGGTGCTGCTTGCTCATTTATCCAGCCGTCTGGCCAACTCACCTGGAGTGATGGGAGAGACGTCAGGAAGGCAGGCTGCTATTTCACGGCCTGTTAAGCGCTAATGCCGCAACATGCCCTGCGCTCCAATTTTAGGGAACAGGGAGCATTACCACCAAACTCAAGGTTCTGTCCGTCTGGACTGTGGACTTGGAAGGTGGTGAGAGTGGGGCATGAGGGTGGGGGGAGTAAAGAGAAAGGAGTGAAAGGAGTAACGGAGGACAGGGGGAAAAAAACTTGTGAAAGAATTAAAAGACAAAGAAAGGGAGAAATAGAGAGAGAAATACAAAGAGAGTAAAATGGAAAGAGAAGAGAAAAAGAGAGTAGAGCATTGGTTTACACGGGCTGCTGAGCCAGCACTGCAGAGCAGACAGGACAGCAGCAGCACACGCTGACATCTACTCCTGCCACGCTAGGCTGCATCTCACAGGCCCCTGAAGGCCCTTCACTCCTGGACTCATAGCCTCTCCCTTGCTGGAGCCACTGAACATCACAAGCCTAAACCACCCACAACATTTGTCCTCTCTGTGCACTAAACCTGGCCCATGTAATAACCAGAGAACCTCTATTAAACACTGGATGACTGGGGAATCAGTGCAGCACCGTACAGCACCAGTACATTTTCAGTGATGTAATGACTCTCCTGTAAATCCATCCAAGTTATGCTCAAATTATGTTAACTTTTTACCATCTCAAATAGACTAACAAGCAAAGATGGATGGTCAAGTCATCCAGTAAACATGACTGCACATGACAAATAGGTCACAGATTCCCATCATGGAGCGGTCACAGCAGAAATAGATCACCCCTGTCTGTCACAGCAGTGAGGTGTTCGGAGAGCAGAACTTCTAAATGCTGTGTGACTTAATCATGCAAACACACACAAAAACCGGGAAATTGTGGTTATAGTACAATTTCCATGAGCTCCTATGTGATTAATGCAGCCTCGAGTAAATCTGTACTTATGTAGCTGCTTCTCTTCTAAGTTCAACTTCACTGATTGTACTAGCACTGCAGAGGCCGTAACAGTTGACTCTGGTAAATCAGATTGGTTATAGAGTATTAGAGAATAAAATTTCAGGATGGAATGTTATATTTTCATTGCGGTATGTCAGCAGTATGTTGTTGGATATGCTACAATTTACATAGATTTAATGGTTTGACTACTAGAGTGCCATAAGTACTAGATGTATTTGTCACTATTTTCTGCTGCTGGAAACTTTCACTAGTGTAATACTCACTGTTAAACTGCAAGTGACATTTATAGTAAAGCTCATTTAAAACCACTAAAGGGTTTTATTTACATGCATTTATTTTCCATGTCATATCAAATGAGTCATTTGATGCCTCTGATAGCTGCACTTTGGCCATACTGTAGTGAGCCCATACTATTACATAGCATACATGCAGAATAGCATGAAACAGCACCTGGAGCTCTGCCCAGGATTTTAAGTGTTTTTGTTTTAGCTGTGACTCTTAGTCACAGAGGTCTGGATATTATCTCCAGTGTATTTTTCCACTTCTCCACAGTGACAAGACAAAAAGCAGGTAGGCTAAAAATGTTGAAGTATAGTTAATGTGCCCAGACATAGAAAGAGTTTAAAAAATGCTGCATTTTTGAAGCAGTGACCAGCAATTATACAAGAAAATAGGACAGCAGCATGTTCTGCTGGGAACTGCACTACACCTGTGCTTATGTAGGCTTGTATAACAATGACATTCATAATCGATTCCAACAAAAAATCAGCATAGTTAATGTTAATGATATGCTATTGATGTAATTTAGTTTGCATAAAAAGCACATACATTGTATTTCTTGAAGTCTTGAATTATCCTGTCAACTATCTAAATTTGAAAACCATAATAAATAAATGCCCAAGACAGTGACAACAGAAACACACCTATCTCCTTAAAGGTACGTTTACAAGACATTTAAGCTGTGGAACTGATAAACTTTGACACCAAATATTATTTTCATAATACATATTAGTACAGACATATTATTTTAAAATGGTTGAGTCAACCTCCTGTAAGGGAAAGACTGTCAGATGATAGAAAAAACTATGCAACAGTCCAAAGAGACTTGGGGTGTGTGTAGTCCCAACAGGTTATCAGACCACTGCAGCACCAGAGATGACACTGCGCTGGAACAGGCCATTTTCTTGGAGTGACAAATATCTGGAGGAGTACAAATAGAGAGCAGAGCCCCTGTTGGGAGAATGCCTGAGCTTTGTCTTTGTCACACTGCATGACACAGACTCACAGCACCACTCCCTGAGGTGTGCACTTATGTCTACATGTGCGTGAAATGTGTGCGTTTCTGCTCTTTGCACGCACACCTATGTGAGACCAAAATCTCCCAAATGCACATATCTGCCCCTGCTTTATCTCCTGACATGAGTGCTTGTGGCTAAACAAATAAAACAGGCAGAACCTGAACAAAACAGGCAGAACCTGAACTTTGGTGTGATTGGAAGGAGAAGAAAAGCTATGCATGCCTGGTCTCATGTGTGGGATTGCTGATAAATCAGTAAGGGTGCCAACATCATGTTGCCATTACCTTAGGTTGAGCCAAGACAGAGCCTAGGTGATCCAAGGACAGGCCTTTTATGGCTGTGGCTGGTATAGGGAGTGACTAGGAGTGAGGTGAGGGAATGTTAGCTACACAGTGCTGCTTTGAGCCAGCAAGATTAATGTAGGCTCTCTGGAGCAAAGGCAACATCCAGAGCCTTAATAAGGTACAAACAATCGGTTCCACTCCACTGGCTTCCCAGGGAAAACTATTGTTGTGCCACATTGTTTCTTGGTGAGCCTCCTTGGAGACACGAGTTTACTGCAGCATGTGACTGTCTCCATTACAGCCATGGGAGAGCTCACCGCAGACCTGAGTTTGTCTGTGTCAGGGTGAAGGTTGCTTCTTGCCCGCCTCAAGCACACCCCACCCTACCTGTTCCCTTGGTCACTCCCTGCAAACTCAAACTCTCGACAACCCACTCACCTCAACTCCCTGCACTTTCAACTTCATGTGATCCTCCCGTGTGGTCTTCCCATCTTTCCTCTTCTTCCAGCAGTAGCCATCCTTTCTGTACTTCACCTTCTTCCTATTGTACAGTATCATCGACCCATTCTGCGGCCTGGATCCGTGGAGACAGGACAGGGAGAGAAGTAAAAGAGAGAAAGATAAGATGAGAAGAATTTTTAGGCAAAGCTACAGCACAGCTTGGGGACTCATTTTAGAGATGTACAAAGAAGCCTGACATGAGTCTGCACCAGGCAGAAAATGCACCAGTGACTTAGATGACAAGACTTCTTTATGGTGTTTTTCAGCATTGGTTCAGTTTGACAATGAACAAAGCACCCTTCAGCATACATTTCTCCCAATGAAAAGTATGTGTGCTGTGAGCTATAAGCAGCAAAAATGACACTCTTTCTCCTGGAGTAAAGTACATGAAGGCCAGTGTGTAAGGCAAGCAACATAGGGTGGGGGTGTTTTTTCCTTATCTCTCATTCATCCAACTTAAATGAGTTGTGGTGTTGGAAGTCCCAAAGGGGGAAGAGAGGATCCTCCCTCACACTCCATTCATAATTCATTCTCTCTCCACCAGTCCACAGCATGTTGGCTCATAACGATATAATGTAACTATTTGATGATAATCTGCCTTTCCACTTCGATTTGTAACAGGGGCATTTGGCATTAAGCATTAACAGAAAGTGTAGCATAAAACATTTATGACTTTCCAAACAATTAGTGAGCAGTTGAGGATAAGGCTTGTGCGTGTATTTGTATTTCTGTTTATGTTAAAGTGGCTTGTCAGTAGGAAACCATGCATATGCTGCACCGCACATTTGTCTCCCACACACCCCTGCACTCCTCGAGCACACACACAGCTGCTATGATTTGGAGCTCTCCCAAATCAGAACAGGTTTGCCTCAATGTTTGATGCCTCACGGTGTATGGGTGGGAAAGCTGCCTGCCCATGCTGCTGAGGAGGCAGTGTAACTGTTGAGGGGGGCTTAACCATCCAGTCTGCTGGTGAGCCTTGTTAGCCCTGCACTCACATATTACACAAGCATAAGCACCAAACACACACAGACACAATAAAACTAGATATACAAAACCCAAGAAACTCTCATCAAAGAAGAGAGCAAAAGCTGTGTTGATTTGTGTCTTCTGTAACAACATCCAAAAGAAGAAAACCCATAACAATTGTTTTGCATTGTTTTGTTGTTTATTGTTACTTTTTTTGCAAGGTTTATTTATATCACTGCATGCATCATTTTGCAGGGCTGCCTTTGGGGGCCAGGGGGCCTGTTTATCTTGGTATCACTCATCAATCATTTTCCCATCCAGATCTCAGGGGCCACTGGAGTGGGAGGAGAAGGGGGATGTGGGGTCCCTGCAGTCCCCCCTCTGTGGCCCCTGACAGCACCTTCTAATGAGAGACGCCACTCACACACTGACATGCTCACTCTTTGCTGATCTCTCTTCTTCCTTTTCCTCCTCCCTTCTCTCTACAGCCCTCTTTTCTTGCCGTCAGTCAGCTCAAGCTGTGCACCAGGGAATGTCGTTGTCTCCTCCCTTGCTCCGATTCCTCTCCTGCTTTCTCTTTCCCTCTTGTTTCATCTGTCCCAGGATCCCTCACCTCCAAACCCCATACCTCCCTCTCTCCTGCTGTCTCATTCCTCACTTACTGCCCCCTCTTGTTTGTTTTAAGCATGCTTTGCAGAAAACAACCATTAAACAGACATTTTTATTGGTCAGTTTGAGAAGTGAAAGTGCTCAATGGCTAAATGGGGTATATATGAAGCATAAATTGCACAGAGGTTTACACCATGCACAATGACTTTGTAGAGGCCTGATCATAAATGGCTAAGCAGTTTGCAGATTTCTACAATCTTAGCATGTACTTTTACACATTTACATTCAAGGTGTCACTTGAAGGACAATGATTGCTTGTATCAGCACTTGGTATCAATCAACCATCGGAATGGCCTTCTGTAACAATGTGATCCTGTTATTTGTTTCGATATCATTCTAGGTTTTGTCCTTCAAAAGATACAAGGAGTGTGCGCTTCTTAAAATGTAGCCCTGTGTGAGACAAAAAGATGGGCGCGGATGAGATAAGGTAGAAAATCAAATGACACAGGGCTATCTGATCTCCTCCAGAGCACTGGAAATTGGGGTGAGGCTTTGGTGTCAGAGGCTCCACACCGTATTTATCGGCTCGGCGCAAAAACTTATTCGCTCAGCTATTTTTGAGGGACTGTTAGGTAGATGCTATTTTCAATTCAAGGCACTTTAGACCCAGAGGAGAGAGCCTAGGTACCCACTCTGGAGTAGGTCTGAGGCAGAGGCCAGTCTAAAATTCATGCTTTGGCTACATAATGTGTCTCCTCTCATTCCTGCTGTCTCCCTCGCTTTCTCTCCCCCACTCATTTCCTTCCACTGTATACTTAGGCGTTTCAATTAATCTTATCAGAAATATACATATTTATACATGAGGGAAAAAAGCTAACTGCTCTGTTATCAAATAAGCGTGACAGAAGTCCCTCTGTCTCAGACGCCTAAATGTAGCAGATTAATATGGAAATACAGGCCTCTGACAAAGTGCACACAAGCTTCACCGCCTCCCCTCTCTCTTTGGAGTTTGCAACGATAATAAGCTTTACCCTCAGGGTGGTGTTAGGCCTTGTCCACTCCTTTAGGAATCATTCATTTACCCAGGTAATGGCATTCGCTCAATCAGATTTGTTCATTTGAAAAAGTCAAGGGATGGTCAGGGGAAGTGGGGGTTATAAGGGTGGTGACGTGTTCAGCATAGAAAACAAACTCAAAGCAATGGAGCCATGGCCCACAGTCAGTGAAAACAATGCTCAGCTCCACTGTCTCAAGACCTATAGGCAATAACAGCAAAAACAGGAAGAGGCTAAAACAGACAGAGACAAATCTCTGCGTATGGGAGATTCCAACAGGGATCAGTGGGGAAAATCCACAGCTCAGGTGAATCATCCTAAATCCTCAAATGTTCTGAGAAAAATGCAGTCGTAACACTGTAAGATTTTCTAACTTAAACAAATATTGTATACATACAGAATACACTGGTTTATCACATAAGTGCACACAAGTTCTTGACTACATTATATGAAATACTACTATTACTGCATCACAGGACCGCAAGCTAGTTTATTATAAGTAATCATGAATAGGACTGCATACAGCATTTTAATTGGCATCCTAGTTCAAATGGTGAGATTTCGTGCTGCTGTGTGTATTACTGCCTGAAAGCATCACAGAGAATGAAATATTTCAGTTTTGGTGAATCGGTGTAGCTCTAATACTTGGCTGTGCAGCCTCCATCCCACACTACTCACTCTGCCCTATTCCCCATGATGACCTGGGTTTGATTAATACCATACAGGTTTTTTTTTTCTCTCAACCAGTAAATCTGGCAGTGTATGCAGCAAGAGGAGAGGAGAGGAAAGGAGACGAGAGGAAAAGAGAGCTGACCGAGCGAGGCTTTGAAGATTGGAGGTTGAGCTGGTTGGGGCCTGAAGTATCTCAGGAGGGAGGCGGCACCTGCTGTTCTCAATTACCCATCAGAGCCTTCAGCCATCAGAGCCTTTACCCCACTGTGTCAACAACCACACTCACGCCCACTACTCATCCAAACACACACATACACACACCCACATTTGGACTCACACAAACCCTATTAACTATAAATATGAGGCACAAATATACCCGTGAGCACTCACACACAACCATCAGGCAGAGCACACCAAGTTTCTAGTAACCCTGTTGCTCCATCAAGGGATATCATTAATAGCTGGAAGAGTGACAAAACATCAATAACACCCTGATGCTGGTCATTACTGCTTCTGTCAATCACAGGTAAAACACAGGTCACATGTGTCACAACACATGTGTGCGTACAATCACTCAGAAAACTCACACATACCTGGAGTTTTCAACACTGCCTAGAGGTGTTTCCACATATATTGTAATTACACTTCAAGCCACAGTGCTCCATTAGATGGAACATCATATTTCCATTGGATGTACAAGCGGAGAGGTGCTGCTGCCGCAGGAGCTCCTATCAGGACACATCACGTGCAACTGATGACTCACAGATAAGCTTCTCCCTTCAACCCTGCAAAAGAATGCATCAGGAAGCGGGGCGTTCTCTAAAACTACTTTAAATGTAAATCTGCCATGGCCTCAGGATTGAGATTCATCGACACGGCTGCTCCAAACCACTCAAAACACCCCCACTGGTATTGCTACGTTGAGTGGCTGCAGGTCACAGTCTTACTGTGGGAGTTTCTCCACAACTGCCACAGTGCCTGGTCATTGTGATGAGCACAGATTTTATTACTTTAGCATTCTGTTGCCCAAGCTCTCAACCATGCAAGTTTAGTTATACATGTTAATTAAAGCAGTCAGGGGCACTGTGTAGGAGCAGTAGATTGAAACAAGTTATGCAACGTCCTGAGCTAAAATCTTAGTCCATTCTTCATTCTTTACCGGTTTGCCCCACAAAACTGAAATGCTATGGTCATATTTAAAAATGTTAAGCATGACGTTAAAGAGAGAAAATGAAAGAGCCATTGAGAATGAAGTGAATTCTAAGGTTAAGTTTGCCAAAGATAGTATAACATACTGATCTGAATGGCTGTACAGATGGAGCCCAATGATTGTTTACACAATGTGTTGCACTAAATACGGCAGTAATGATGAGAGGGTAGCTGGTCCCCTGGAGTTGTAATTCAGGAAAGGAAGACAGACCTTCTCTCTATATCTATGTTGCCTGTGATTGCCAGAGAACTCAGGCCTGGGTCTGCTGCCTTCCAGCACAAAACAGATGTTCCCCCCGCACTTATCTCAATGAAAAAAAATCACACACAATTTACAAAGAATATAAATTATGCTTGTAAGTACACAAGAATGTCCCTGTCCCTGTAAGACCTTGTAAAGAGGATAAGGGGTGAACTCATGTGAGAGGGTGGGGGACAACATTCAGAAGACGGGGGTAGCATTGGTGAAGGGTGGTGTATGTCCGTTGCTCTTATCTGTTCCACGGCAGCCTTGCAGAATGAGAGGGAGACTGGTGACTGGCAGTGATGCTGGGCTGATAGCACTAAGCCGGTTTCATGCACATTTCAGGGAGGCTGCCATCACTACTCAGACTTAAAGCTCTTAGCTCCTGCCAGTGGATGAGGTTGGGACGTTATTTACAAATAGCCATGTTGTACACTGGTTACACTGCTCCATTCTCTGTGTCAACACATACACACATAGCACTAAGTGCTAATGTTCAGCTTTGAAGTATAGCTTAGGTGACACGGAATTTGAATTTCAGTGCTTGTAAGGCTTTAGCTATGAAGTCATTTCTTATTCACTCTTGAAATGCACACTGTCACTGCATGTGTGTGTGAGCGCATATAATATGTTTAACTGAGAAGAAATGTTGATGACTTTCAACTGCCTGCTCAAAAGGGTTCCACATCATATTTGTGGTGAATGCTATGTTCAGGCTTTAGTCAGTATGCATATGCTGACTTAGAAATAGCATCTACAGAGACGGTGATTCACACCTCACATCCTCTCTGCTAATCTTCACAAATCATCCGTGGTGTGTCTCAGTACCTTGTAAATAAAGGTGCCATCAGAAGGAAGCTTCTCTATAACCCCACTCTTGCTGACAACTACACGCAGTGTGTGTCTTACACTGTAGTCTTAAGTCCTGGAGCACTGCCTTATTATGACACTTTGTTAAAAAGATGCTTTGTACTTTCAATAATGCATGGACAGCAGGGAATTGCATCTAGCCCTATATTATGTCGTGGGGTAGATGCTGTTTTAGCAGCTTATGCTCTCCCATGGTAAGAAAATACTAATGCAATTAAATCTAAGTCAAACTAGACAGCTGCAAGAAAAGGTCAGATTTTATTAGTAACAACAACCTTGCTTTCTATTAAAATGAGAAACAGAAGAATTCAGCCACCAAGCTAATGATGCAGTCATGACTGGGTCCAGACCGGAACAGATCATCAAAGATTTTTATTTCTCTCAACTGGTTATGTACTTCTGCTGTACGTATTCCACAAGCAACATGGAGTCATTTCAATGTCACTTAAAACTATTAAAGTTCAAAAAATAAAAGAAAGAATAGATCATAAAAGCAAAATAAAAAGAGAAGATTTCAACCTAGCTTATAAACCTGAAGCACAAACTGTAAAACCTGTACAATTAGAAGCATTACATTAAAGTGTAATATATATTTAATATTAGCACAAAATACCTAAAAAGGAATGGAAGCAACATCCTATATGACATGGAAATTATTAAACAGATCAATCTCTAAAGACCAGGACACAGACAGGCACAGACAAGGACAGACTCTCCTCCCCATCCTGCCTCATGCCAGACCTAACTTATGGATCATCTGGACATGGCCATCCTTGTCTTTCCTCCAGAGCAGTCAGTGCCACCAAAGTGCCACTGACCTTCCCCTATTGATCCCCCAGTGACGGAGCATAGCTAAGGCCAGCTATTGAACCACTTATGATTAATTCACAAATCCTGCCTTGTCTACAAAAAAGGTAAAAGAACAAAGCACAAGCTGGAACAAGTGAAAACAGGGAAGGATAAAGAGCCAGTGAGGTCAAAAAACTCCACTTTTTAAAGTGAGACAGAACTGAAGAGTTCGAAGCACTGCTTTACAAGCTGACCAAGCCATAAAGCACATCTCAGAGTCCCTTCTGTCACAAAAAAAATGTCAGTACAATGATGGAGGGGGAAGGAAGGAGTAAATAGAGGGAGTGATAAAAAAAGAAGTGAGGGAAGGGACAGGAAAAAAGAGAGAAAGAAAAAATCAGCAGCTCTTCCTTCTCTTTTTGGTCTTATTTTAGTCATGAGGATAGACCAGGGAGGGTGAGAGGTTGAAATTGAGCTGTAACTCTATCTGTGTGCTGGAGCGAATCAGAAAGTCTATCCCACCTTTCACCTGGGAATCACAGCTCTCTCCGTGCCCTGTCTGGTCACTATACCAACCACAGCCCGGCATCATGGGATTAATTAGAGCCCAGGGGCTCAGCAGCGGCTCAGGCTCAGATAGAAAGCCAGGGAGACGGGAGAGGAGTAGAAGGAAGATGGATGGACATCAGTCATGGTCAAGTGATGGTGGCCATGCAGATCAAATTGAATTTCAGGCATTGCGTGAACTGTAGAGCTGATACAGACATAAACATTTTGGAGACCAAGACACCTCCACAGAAATGTTTGGATCGGATTCCAGGATGAATTTGCCGTATATCTCTCACTTCTGATCTCTGTGTGGTATGGGATTTTACAACACTGACATACTGTGACTCATTATAAATAAAACTTGTGCCAGAACGTTGAGCATACACTGATTGAGCGATGCCTACTGCTTCATGTGTAGTTTTGATGTAAGATAAGCAAGATTGACTGAGCAAGATTAAAAAATCCTGTATTTTTAAAGGGATTTCATGTTTTGAAACCATCTGTGGTACAATTACAGGTGTTTGTTCTGACAATCATACTGTACATGAAGGAAAATAGGAACCACACAGACCAAATATAATCAAGAGTTTCCTACACTACTAACATTATCTTTTAAATAATTCTTTACCCACTGTAAATACAGTATTTTAGAGACTATTGTTTCATGGCTCTCATGAACAAAATGATTGGCTTGTCCACTTTAATTTACAGAAGTTTGTGTGATGCTTTCTTTTTTTGCTTTTGAGAAGTTACAGTTAGGACAAGTAAAATTAGCTCCAGTCACAATCAGCATGTTTTTGCACAGACGTTTTACAAAAAAAAATCATGTTAAGTATCTTCTATGTTATTATGAGATGTGGCTAATAATTTCTGATAATTATGAAACTGTTGCAGGATTCATTTTAGCCACTCTGGTGGGTACCGCAATGTAGGAATAGTGGATTTTTTTCTATATACTGTATTATCAAGTGTTTATTTGGTGGTTATTTTTAGCATCACAACAATGATCTTTAATGGATCAAATTGTGGATATTTTGGTGAGATTAAAAGTCCATACCAGTGCAAAAACAGTAGAAAAAAGACATATCCAAAATATATCCACACTGCCTTATAGTAAGCAAGAACATCTGTCAATGAGGTAGGCAAATTTTGCTTAGCTTGATGTCTAATGAATATACGGTAATACTGTAAGTTCACCTGGTGAAAGACTGTCATGGGACAAAAATATCAAAATTTCAATTGTCTCACTTTTAAAAAAGGTACACAATCGTGTTCGCCTGTTGAAATTTTATGCAAATCTGTTTTGTCACTGGTTACATGTACTGTAGCTTAATTATCAGTTGTATTTATCAAGACAAAGTTAGACATATTTTCTTGAAACTGCATTATATTATCAGTGAAAACATGCTGAACAAGTTTGTCTATTCATTTTTTTCCATTATTATTATTTTCTTGCATTATATCTTTGCAGTGTAAAGTTATAATTTCTGACTGTATGTTATGTTGTCTTTGTTCTGACAGTAAAAAATCTTTAACTGCATAGAAAAAGGGGAGATGAGTAAACTGACAAGAGAGAAGTGAGGGTTGAGATAGAGGGTGCATGAAGGTGATGTTAGAGATGAGAGTGTTAGTCAAGCAGTCCCACATGCCCGACGCTTCTCAGACTATTTCTTTCAGTATGTTTGCATATGACGACCCTTGACTTTGGCCCTTTGAACATGTCTGCAATCACTCTACTCAGTCTCTGATACGTCAGCTTGGACCAAGACTTCAAACACACACATGCACAATCACACACAGCATGACTTTACAAACCAAAGGATATGTCATCTCTGCTGTACACCAGCACTGATTGCTCAGACAATGAAGATGATAGACTGTGTAAGTCCTGGTATGTTTATCTACCCCAGTCCAGCTACAGACTACTACAGCCATCTACATGCATATGTACACACACCTCTGAATACACTCATAAAGTAGTCAGCAAGGCACACCTCTAATCATGGCCACCTCTGCCTTCTCATTTTCCAAGTTCAGTGGCCCATGGAGCTCCCACGCACTAAATCACATCAACGCTCTCTCCTCCATAAATGATCCACACGCAAACATACTCGTTTTCCTTTCTTTCCTTCTTTTTGTTTCTAAAAAAATACTTGCACATGCAGCATAAATTTACAGACACAGACAGACTCAAGCATGACTGGCGTGATAGGCAGCATAACGTAATAAATTGAACACAGCTTGGGGTGGACTAAACACAGATGCATCTGCATGAGCATCTAACCATGCCTTCAAAAAGGGGAAGAGGTGTATCCCACCCATTCCACAGCCATAAAATGTTTATCCTCAGTCTGGCACAGAGCATGACTTACACACTTCCTCCAGCAGCATTTCCAAAGTACAGCAGCATGCAGGTCTGTCACACCGGCCGAGCTGATTGACTATTTCCCCCATATTTGACACACCAGTGAGTCTGCTCATCAGTCACCTCTGCAAGCAGGCAGTGAGAATTGGGGTGGGGTGGGTTTTTTGAGTCAAGGCAACAGCCACAGCATGGCAAAGAGTTCTGGCACTGTGCCGCATATGAGGCCTGGCAAAGCAAGACAAACTCTCGAATAAAATCTATGTTTAATTCATCACTGTCGAAGTTAGCAGAAAACAGATCTGTAGCACTCACTGGTGAACCATACTTCTTTCAAATGTCATATTCAGCTGTGTTTTTCAACTGAAATATCTTGAGACCACAGTGATTACCTCAATGAACAGACAGCACAGATTCCTATTTCTGATCTGATCATTTTGGGTCTGACCCACGTGCTAATCTCAGCTGAAGCATGAACATTTGGTTCAGACTCAATAGGGAAATAACTCTGTACATTACTAAGCATTTTTCCTTTACGAGTTTAGATTGAATGTTTCTGAAAAAGTGGGTCAGTCCTGATGATGCACAGGGTTGACCAAGACAGTGAGTTTCATATTTTCTGCTGGTGCTCTGCAAAACTCTTGGAGGACAATGAAACACTGATGTGGCCAGCATTGGCATTGTGATGAACTACTTCTGCAACCAATCATGCAAATTTACATCATCCCATGACATTTAGCCCCACACTCCATACACTATCAGTGTCGTGTGTTTTTGAGTGTGCTTGAATATACAGTATGTGTCTGTGGAATTAAATATCTTTCCCTGACATTTAGCCTTGCTGTCCACACAGTGCTCTGCAGAAAGAGGCAACATGGGAATGCCAATCTTGAATCCTACAACATATTATTTTTGTGTGTGTGTCATCCAGCTGTGTGTCTGTTTTGTGCAATTGTGTCAAAATTGGAATATACAGTTATTAAGGAGGGAGGCCTGCCACTCATGTGTCTCCAGAGAGTAGGGAGACCAGACACCATATAGTAGGGAAAGAGAAAGGAAGAGGCAGACTGAAGAGAGAAACAGAGTGTAGCACAACTAATGAAGGAGAAGAGGGGAGTGGTGTTAGTGTCAAGACACCCATTGTACTGCTGGGCAGGAGCAGTAAAGACAAGCTAGTGGCCTCTGCAACTTTAAGATTGCCATTAAACTCTCGCCTTACTTGTGTTTATGGTTGGCTTTGTGTGTCAGAGGAGAAGGGGATCGTAAAGCGGGGCTTTGTCTGTCTGCCATCGATTTATTTCCTTCGTTAGGGTGATGACACCGCCTGCTTATGATGTCCTAGCACAGACTGTAATTACAGAGCACTTCTGTCTTTATTGATGTCACTTTGTTAGTTTAATTACGCTATATTGGGTTTTAGAGTCGCAGCAAGAGCAAAGCTATGATGTAGGGCAAAAATCATCAATGGAACATCCTCTTTTGAAGATGTCGGGGGCAGAGAGTTGGAAGATAATTATTTCATATACAGTCATCTAAAATAGACACTGTGCATTTCAACATCTACAAAGGCAAAGAGAAGGTAATCGGAAATTTAATGACTATTCTGTCTGTGTTATGACCAAAGTCAGAGGGAGGAGGCTGTGAATGTGACGAGGGCCTTAATGGAAATGAAACACCTGGGTTCAACCTTGAGAGCGACTGTTTACGCACACAGTCCCCAGGTGCTCGGATTGACTGAGAGTTGCACAGTAGGTAAACTATTAGTGTGTGTGTGTGGATATGGGTGAGATAGAGAGGTAGAGATAGAGAGAGAGAGAGAGAGAGAGTGAGAGAGAGCAATAGAGAGAGAGAGAACGAATGCATAGCTATAGTGTGTATATATGATGGGATGGGCCCAGGGGGAAGCGCCATATGAAGGTGACCTTTGAGGGGAAGAGGAGGAGGGAAAGGCCACCTGCTAGTTGACTGTAGCAAAATGAGGGTGACAGCCATCCACCTGCCTGAGAGCACACTCATTCCAGACCCCATCTGCCCAAACCCTTTGGGATACCTCCTCCCAAAGGGACCTATGACCCTTACTGTCGTCAATTTGACCAGGCCTCCTGTCCACCGTCCCTGCGGCCAGTTGAAACTGCCACCGTTCACCTCAGAGCAGAGGCCATTCTGGGGCACTGTATTACAGTACTGTACATAGGGGGCTCTCAAGCCCATGCTGGCAGTTTTACTCTGTTTCTCCTTTTCTTGTTTCAAAGTGATACAGGCCCCCAGGCCTTATGTGTCAGGCTGTGCTATAAGTCTCCTGGCTTGGCTAAGTCATCACAGGTGGCCAGAAGGGAAGGCTTTTATTTGCTCACTTTTTCCTCTGCTTCGACATTTTCTAAACCGAAAACTCATCATGGTGTCCTATAGCACAGATAATCACTGGCCAACAACAGAGCAATTTGGCAACTCAAACAATGGTCACATATAGTACACTGTCTATTTGTCACTTCTCTCTCTCTGTGTGTGTGTGCGTGTGTCTGTACATGCAGCTACCTGCATTTCTTCCCATTGTAGAGAAGAACACACAGAATTACATTTTCCCACCAGCCCATATGCCCTGTGGATTGCTCTCTTTATTCAAGTCTGTCTGTCTGTCTGACTGCAGTAAGCCCCTCCCTATCTCCCAGGGCAGCCAACCTATGAAATGGACTGGAGTGAGTTTGCTTTCACTTCATCATGGGCTTCAACCACATAACTGAGTGAGGCCAGTGTAGAAAAGATGTCCTCCAGTCCTTCAGGATGGACAGGCCTTCTATAGTATACAGTGGAACTATTGCTCATTTGAAGCACAGTAGTAAACTGAGAAATAATAGGCACAGAGAGTCTGGTGGAAAGAAGGAGATAATAAGAAAAAGGAAAACAGCTGCAAAAAGCAGACAACACTTGAGATAAAGAAAAACATCAAATCTTGGCTCTTACAAAAAAGTGGTTGCTAGAAAATCTACTGACTTACCACAAAATATAACGCCCACAGTAAGGCAAATCTAATTTAGGGAAATTTGCAAAGGTTTGTAATTAAGGCAAGTTGGGCCTTGAAGTAGCATCTCAGAGCTGGATTTCTCTCCTCTCAGGCTATCAGAGCTCTGTATGTTCTGCATGATTGCCTGTTGATTCGCAGCGTATTGGTGTTACCCTGGCTGCCTCCCTAGAAAAAGACACAATGATATCTCTACCTATTCATGGCGGACATCACAAGGAGAAGCTGATTAACTGCTCCACTGCTCCTCTGGGTAGGTGAGGGTCCTTTCTTGAAAAGCTCTTCTCAATTAGAAAAAGTTGAGAAAAGCATGAGAAGCATCCTGAAGTATAGACATGATTTTAAACCATAAAAAATGTGGTTTTTAAAGTCTGTAAACTTCAAATGTTTTCACTAGTGTAAGGAAAGAGATGAACACTAAACCATAAGATAACAAAAGCAAATTAACAATAGAAACATCAGAAAGGGAGAGTTATGATGATACAAAATAAAACAGGATTAATTTGAAAACTGAAAGAATACACAAACCTATGATAGATGCAACTGAGTTTTAAAAATTCTGTATAAAGTAAATTCAGAGATTTATTTCTAAAGGCATTAAAAGATGCTAGAAAATTGTTGCTGTAAACATGCACAAAGACAGAGAAATCTGGTACTTATACACAAAATTGAACCGCTACAATGTTTTTCACTGGTTCTGTGTTCAGCATTTGTGAGTGAGAACATGCACTAGAACCATGACCAGCATGACTCTTCACCTGACTATGTAATGGCATAAGCAGAAGCATTAGTTATCCCACTCAATCATGGATAAGTTAAATGAATCTATAGTACAGATGGTATAGTGCATGCTGAAAGTATTTACATCGCTTCACTTTTTCCACAATTTTTTATGTTACAGCCTTATTCCAAAATGGATTAAATTCATTTTTTTCCTCAAAATT
>JAQQAE010001324.1:0-25996 GCA_029823295.1 Pseudamia nigra
AAAAACAATTAAATCAAATAAGACTAAAATACTGTACAACAACAATCAAAAACAAGTATGTCCAGTTAAACCTGAGCTAAAAGCCAAATCCATAAAAGTGTGTCTTAAGTAAAGATTTAAAGTGCTCTGGAGTTTGTGCAGATGTAATACTGAGGGGTCGATTGTTCCAGAGTCTGGGACCCTAACCCTGACCCCTAACCCTAACCCTAACCCTGCCATAGAAAAGGCTCTGTCATCTCGAGTTTTGAGTTTTGTCCTTGGACTGGATAAAATCAGCTGGGAGCTGGACCTCATGGTTCTGGCTTGGAGCCTGAACAGACGCCAGCTCAGAAAGATAAGACGGAGCCAGACCATTTAATGACTTAAAAACAAAAACAAATATTTTGAACTGGATCCTATATGTAACAGGAAGCCAGTGAAGAGAGGCCGGCACCGGGGAAATGTGTTCCCGCCGTTTGGTACCTGTCAGCAAGCGAGCAGCTGCATTCTGGACCAGCTGAATGGACGACTGGTCCGGACCGTAACACAGGGAGCTTCAGTCGTTCAGTCGGCAGGTGATGAACAACGTGTTCAAAGACGTCAGCTGGAATTTACGGCTTCACCTTAGCTAACTGTCTGAGATGAAAAAAGCTGGATTGGACGACTGCCGTGACGTCACCTGCATGTGTAGCTTAAAAGCACCATCCAGGAACACGCCAAGGTTTTTAACATATGTTTGACTGTATGACGATAAAAGGCCCAGAACCCTATCAACACCGTCTACGACACAGGCACAATTTCAGTTTTTGTGTCATTTAACTTTAGAAAGTTTATTGACATCCACTGCTTAATGTCCCTCAGGCAATCTAGTAAAGCACCAAATGAGTTTTTATCAGGTTTTAGCTGGAAATAAATTTGCAGGTCATCTGCAAAACAATGAAACGAAATATATTTTGTAAAAATGGGCCCCAAGGGCAACATACTGTATACAGTGTGAACAGGGCAGGGCCTAGAATTGAACCTTGAGGCACACCACAACTAAGGGGGGCCGTTTTTGAGCTGTAGTGGCCCATGCTCCCAGAAAATGACCCGTCAGATAAATATGAGTGGAACCACAGCAGAACGGAGCCGTAGAGGCCGACACACAGTTCCCGACGTGTCGAAGGCCGCAGTTACATCTAACAATAAAAGGGCAGCAGAGTCGCCAGAGTCCAACGTTAAAGAAGATCATTAAAAAATCTTCAAAGTGCTGTTTCTGTACTATGACATCGTTTAAAACCAGATTGAAACTTCTCTGAAATTTTATTAAAATCAAGATACTCCTGCAGCTGTGAGTCGACCACTTTCTCCAACACTTTTGAAAGGAAAGGGAGTTTAGAGATTGGTCTATAGTTGGACAGAATGGATGAGTCCAAATTCTGTGTTTTAATAAGAGGCTGCACCGTAGCCTGTTTAAAGCATGCTGGAACACAGCCCGATGTGAGCGAGGCATTGATTATTTTCTGAATAAAAGGCCCAACCGTACGTACTTTCAGCCCCATTTTATGCGTGTCTTTAAAACAGAACCCGTTCCTTACTCTCATTGACTTGTGCCTTATAAATTCAATTGATTAATGTCTCCTACACTTCACACCAACAGTGACTTTTGGCACACGTCTGCCGGGTTGGTAAGAAGATCCAAATATCTACAGGTGATCGACACAACATAATGAGCCGGTTTCCGTTCCTTTAACACAAAAACAGCCTTGAGTTTTAAGTAAATCATTGTAATCACATGACGTCTGATCCAGGATCTACCGGTCGTTTATTAATGAGCTGCCACTGCCTGTTTCTAGTTGACAGTCATCAATCAAAGGCTGGTCTCATTTACATCACAGTAGAAGAGCAGTGTGGGCCGAACCAGACGGTTACGTAATAACGCTGTAGGTCTGTGGTGAGAGATGTGGACGGCTGACATCTGACCACATAATATATCTATTACATAACTTGTAAAGGAGACATACTGTGCCGCTAGAATGTGTTTTAAATGTTGGCTGTCTGTCTCTGCCATGGATTCCGTCATGGCATTTTATGCCTGGAAAACTGACTGAGGATGATGCGTTTTCCTGCTATGGTACTTTACAATTATTTATAATACGAAAAACATTAAACTGCTACCTATAAGAGCCTAAAAAGTTTGTTGTAAATTGTGTAAAAGGCTGATTAAAGGCAATTTGATTTAAATGTCTGCTATTTGCTGGTTTTCTGGTGGTGATCGGTTAATCCTGCTCATTGTCGAGGACCGACGTAATCAGTCTGATGAAAACTAATCACAAATGGCTCCTTTTAAGTGCGTTTCAACGTAAATGTTCCCGACGTTGTGACGAGCATCAGTGTGGATTAAACCGAGCACAGATGCTGCAGCTCAGCGTGGCCCTGCTGTGCTTAAATCAACGTGCACACAGTGGATACTCAGCTACTGTTCACACTCACAATCCTCAGCCATGATTACGTCAGAGTGGGAGTGCAGCTGGTGCACACACAGTGTGTGTGTGTGTGTGTGTGTCTTTGTGTCCAGGAGGGGTGTTCTAGACAATGCTGAAGCTATGTTTGGGGGCTTATGTTGAGTGTACAAACACAAGGAAACAATGTAAGGTCATTGTGATAAGACACAAACACACGTGTCTGTTATGTCTCACATTAACACTATTTAATGCACCGCAGACTTATAGTTTCAAAACAAACAAAATTCAAAAGTGCTCACACTCGCACAGCGCTGAGTTGAAGATATGAGAAGGCCTACGAGAAGGTCAGGTCTGTGAAAACAACAACAACGTCCAGAGAATGAGCACAAATCTGTGCTCATCATCCCGGAGTCTTGTGCGACATAAAAAGCAACATGGTCAAAGAAAAGATTTAATCACCGGCAAAAAAACAAAAAAATCAATCAGTTCTGTTAAGGATCATTTTGATCGTTTGCAATGGTACAATGTGAAAAAAAACCCTGCAAGCTCTCACTTTTCATCAGGCCTTTTCCTCCGTCGTAGGCACAACATGTTATGTGTCATGTGTTTAAAGAGTAAAGCGACAGAAAAAAACACGTACGTACAGTATAATGAAGCATGGTTCGTTCTGTGTTGTGTTTAGTTTTTACACCACTGCTCAGTAGCAGTGTTGTATTTTAAATCAATCTTCACACGCTGACACTTTTCCAAAATTCTATTTTAATTAAGTTATATTCAAATCAACATTTTTCTCCTTCCTTTGCATTACACCACAACATGGTGAATCACTACCCCTGCATCATGATATGGATTCTTATCAGTCCACATGATGCAACTGTGAGCATTTGCTTTAAAGTTGACTTTGTGCTAATAAGCAGCATCTATTGGTGAAATAATCAAAATAATGGCCACTGCGTCGTCATTCTAATTCTTATGCGAATAATGAAATCATAATTATGACTTCTGTTCAATTTCTGCAAATACACCACTTTAAATTCCCAAAATCTCACCGACCGACTCTGTAGCGGATAAATATTTAATCCGTAAATAAAACCTTCACCCCTTCAAATCTGCTTAAAGCGATGCGGGTTCGCCGTCAACCATCACATCAGACTGAGATCAGTGACAAACAGATGAGTTCTGAATTAATCCGCTGACGGCAGCTCGTTAGACAACGCCGGGACCTGGTGCTGCCAACGTGTGATAGATGCAGCCTCCGCTCAGAGCGGCGCCGCACCGGTTCCAGATGGCGCCTCCGTGGCACAGTGTGCTGGTTGTGGCACAGCCGCAGCCTGAGCTGATGCTAAGATCCATCTGCACTGATCCGAAAAAGATCTGAGCATATTGGTGCAGTGATGTTGGAGCATAATTGTGTTGAGTGTTCCTGAGCAGATGGAGACACCCACAGCGACAGAAAACTCCAAAGCAGAAGCAGAGGAAGCTCCCTGCGATGTTTCGAGCTGCTGATAGAAACTGTGTGTATCTTTGTCTTAAGAGAGTAACACCGGGACAATCCCTGTCTTTCACAAAAACACTGAAATCTCCCTTTTCCAGCAGTGAAACGTTACGTTTCTGTGGAACCGAAAGGAAGTTTCTGTTTACGGAGACGTCAGTGTTAAACGACTCATGTTAGAGAGAAACGTGTTGTGAAGATTAGTAACACGGTGGTCGAAACAAATGAGTGCGTCTCCTTGCAGCCCCTCCCCCACCCCTCGTGTGAGCCATTTCAGGGCTGGATCATGTGTGAGTTTACGAAGGGAAATGTGAACTTGAACCTACCGATGCAGAAGACGGAAGCGTGTTTCTTTTTGAAGTGTCACTCCTGAAAATAAGACAGACACACCTTGGCTGAATCATTAAATTAGACAATGTTTTGGTTATTACTCCTACTCATGAACAAGTCATCAACTTTATCTGCTGTCTTCGTCACCCTGACACAGTCCACGTAAATGTATATACAGTTTATCTGCGATGCTGATCTTTATCTGATAAAGTTTACACTGTAAACTCCTCTTGGAACCAGTAGCTGCTGTTATTTAAATGAAAACAGAGCACGTCAAACGTAATAAAAAGATTGTTACCTGTCTCTGGATGTGTCCATGTAGATAGTTCCGGGTCGTTCATGTGTTCCTGAGACACCGACGCCCTCCTTTAACTGGAACGAAAAGGATTGAAATGTTGATTTTACCGTTGACATGCGATCAAACAGACAACTTTTAATGCATCAGATGACAAACGGGTGTCATTGACGCTGACCTGTACAAGTAAATATTATATAGCGCTGTTGAAAACTGGGTTATGATGTGTTTTACAGGATAAAACAGATTAAAAATAACAGACGTATACTACAAGTAAAAGGTCAGGTCATTAAGCCTCAACTATTCCATCACTGTTCACTTCCTCAGAGCTGGCCTGGGAAATACACTCAGAATATTATATGCATGTTCTGAAGATAAAGTACAAGTTTGAGCAGTGATTGTCGAAGGATTTACAACGACGCTTATCGCTGCAGCCCTTTTCACGAGGTTTACAATGATACAGTTCAGGAAAGGAGTCACGCATGTATTGCTATATAAAACAGTTTACTTTATGATACCTGAATTGCCCTTATGAGCCTTTTTATTGACTTTAATTTTACAATGGAGGTTTGTGAAGGCTTGCAATAAAATGCCAAAACGTTTCCTTACTTCACTGAATTTTGATTTGCTTTCACTTTCTCAGTTATTGAGCTCAATGCAGAAATCTACATATTAAATAGATTTGCCTGCCCCTGATCTACAGCAGGACTTTAAAGGTCAAAGTAATAATGGAATATCTTTACTTTTCAGTTAAGTATTTCTTGCTGTACAATGGATTTGTACAGTAGTTGTAGTAGCTAATAGGTCTATTGACTAATATTAAGAAAAAAATCAACTGTGTCATCTATTCACACTCCTTAACAGTAGGTGGCGATAATATAATGTTACGCTTTTACTTTCATTATTAAACATAGTCCTGAGTTCTACTGTTGTTGTTTTTTTTACAACTTGATTTCACCACACATTTAAGTGATTACCGCTCATCATCATTCAAGATTTTTTTCCAACTACATTTTTTCTTCGAAGATGATGGTTCGCCACTATCCTTGTATCACTTGTTGCCAGCTGAAACATAATCACCCATGTAGAAATTATCCAATGGGAGGCTCGTACCTATTTGCTTAGTTAAATCCAGGTGGTGACCTTTTTTTTGGCCAGGCAGTGTTCTTCCCAGTAGTTGAATTGAAATGCAGCTAATTGAGCGTAAAATGGAATATTTCCCTCTCTAGCATCATTACACTTGTTTTTTTGTGTGATATTCTGTTCTATCTCAGGATCAAACTACATGATCTTTTCATTCAATACATTTGAGAAGTTGAACATTTTCCTTGACTTTGGGTCACGGCTTGTCATTAAGGGGTGATGGTGGGTCCAGAAGCCAAACCAGTTGGGAACCACCGGTATAAAGCACATTAAGAAATGGCACGAATTGACTCTTGATGAGACGCAACTGTGATTTCAAAATCGTTCCTTCTGAATCTGATGAGAGAATGCCGTGAGTGGAGAACGCTGTTATCAAAGCTACATGTGACTCATTCTGACAATGTAAAACATAAAACATGCTCCGGGTTGTGTTCTTTGCACAATGTTGAAAATAATAAAAACAAAGAAAACACACAAACTTTGACTGGCACTGGAAGTCTTCTGCAAAATACCAGAACCCAAGAAGCATCTAGGCTGAGTTTCTTTGTGATGATGATGCTGATGATGATGATGATGATGATGATGATGATGATGATGATGAACAGTGAAGAGTCTAGATCCACGTTATCCTCAGCGAACCTCTGCAGTCAGCTGATCAACACAACACCTGCCCTGCACATCACATCAGTGTGTACACAGTACATATGTGTACCACGGTGTTAGGTGTCATTGGGACACCTATGTAAGGAGTGGGCGCAGGGTTGAAAAAAAAAAAAAAAAAAAATCTATTTCCATGGGTCACTCGGTTTGACGGCATGCGGTGCAGATATCCTGATGGTGGACGTGCTGACGGTGAATAATAAAGTCACTTACTCATCACAGCTGTGACAGAAGAGCAGTGTGTGGACGCTGAATCACATTACAGACGTTCCATACTTCACACTGTGTCCCAGCCGTGACACCGAAGGCTCCGACACGCCGCCTCCGTAGACGTGGACTGTACCGAAACGTTGTGACGACCACGCGTCACCGTGGGCACGATTTAGGTCAAGTTAGTCGGATTCAAAAAATACTGAAATATAGCTCAACATGTGTAACTGGATTCATTTTCATGCTCAATATATGACTATTTGATGATTAAAAGGTAAAATTCTGTAAAAAAAAAAATTTGTTTCCAACCAGCAGCCTAAAAGCAAGTTTCATTTTTCATCTCCGATCACAGAACAAAGAGGAGAAAAAGTCCACAGCTGAGATGCGAAACTCTTTTATTTCGTAACAGACTTAAATTCATCAACTTTGGTAGAAATCTGAGCCAATAAGTGATGTATTTTTAAAAATTTTGCGTTTGATGTTTGTTACACGGTGCATATTCTGAATAAGTTGGCTATCGTATTTTCCGGACTATAAGGCACACATAAAATACTTAATTTTTCTCAAAACTCAACAGTGCGCCCTACACTCCGGATTGGGCTTACGGTAAAGTCGGTTCGAGGTCAGTACGTGGTACACGGCGCTCAAAAATCTGTTAAAATGCTTTAGTACAACTTTACGTTACATTAATATACATTACATTAATGTATAGGTTTGTATTTGCTGTGTTACAACTGAACAATGTTGAAAGTTATTGTGGAAAGACTTGAATAAATGGTTAATTTATAATATTTTAAATTTTTAATAAAGTGTGATTATCTAAGCTTTGTGTTGCGTAATGTGCCTTGTACAGTACATGTATATGGAAAAAAACAAAAAAATTGGTCATTTTTGGATGGTGCGCATTGTAGTCCAGAAAATACGGTAGTTTTAGTTTCTCTTTTACCGTCATAAGTGTTAGTTTGAGTCTTTCAGATGTCATGAAGAAAACGATGATTTACAGAGATTAAAAAAGGTAGGATGTAAGAATGCATGTAATTAAAATGTGTTTCATAAAACCATCGACTTTTAAAGACCCCATATCGCGCAAAGCCATTTTATTCTTCGTTTTAAAGCACCGATTTTAAAAAAAATGACACTGATTTTAGCTAAAATGCTATTTTGTTGTAGTTCACATTTCATTATTTACTGTAGTCTTTTTAATTTCAGTTTTTGTTTGGGCTTTTATTCCAGTTAATTTTTTATACCAGTTTTATTATTATTTTTTTACTTTACTCTTTAATTTCAATAACCCTGCTATACACACGAGCTGATAAATAATTAATAAATTAATTAGTTGACTGTTTTGATCAGTGATTCATTGAAAGATAGAAAATCCTCCATTACGCTGAACCGAGTACCTTCATCTGAGGACGTCGTCTTGGGAGTTTAGGAGACGCCGATTGCCATTCGTCAACAATTAAATGTTTAGTTGCAGCCCTACTCATATCTACTCCCAATTCTACAATTTAAAGGGCACATATCTTAAGACTTATTTTTAAAGACTCCTGTAAGGACGTGGACAAAGTAAGTTGTGCTGATTCGATATTTCCTTGTTTTTCTGATGGCCGTGTTCTGACTTTATTGAAAAGGTAGCGCGCGATCACGATGTTCACGGTGAATATTCTGGAAGAACATTCACGAATACCGGGTGGGGCTACTTTTGTCTTGAATAAGTTACTGGTTGTGCTGTTTTAAAATGTGGAATCTAACTTTTAACATTTAGACGTACGGTATACTCGCTCACAGGGGCGGGACGTGGGCATTTTATCTAGACCACGATTGGTTATGACTCGTGATGTCACAAATCACACAACTCCAAAACAGCTTGTTTTTCCTGCTCCATGTTGTCGTGGGGATTTTTTGAGGACTGGTATCTTTGAGCAGGTTTATATTCTCACAGCTTTTATTTGATGTCATAGCATACATTCAAACCTCAAAACTCAATAAAGTTGGATATTCACAGTACAGGACCTTTAATTAATTCTTCGTTTTTATACAACAAAAAAATGAAAAAATTACCAACGAAATTAAAAATTGGCCAAAATTGTGTCCCGGCTAACGGAAAAGTTTCAGGTTACGAATTTCATAATCCATAAACTTCAGGTTACAATTTTTCGGGTTATGAATTTTTTCGTAACGTGAAAGACTTAATTTACGGGTCTCTCTCGGCCGAGTTAAACGTCAACGTGAACTCCGCCTTTTTCCACCTAAAATCCTGCTTCATTTTGTGTTTTTGCGTTTTTCGACCTAAGAAAAATGGCGTCTCCGTCTAATCCTCCTCCGGTAAGTGTCTTTATAAATCAAAAAATGTGCACGTACGGGTGTGTAAGACATACTTTATATGGGAGTTTTCGTGGGTCCAGAACGGATTAATTGGTTTTACATGTACTCCTATGGAAAAAGTCGCTCCGGCTAACGAACGATTCGCCCAATGAACGTGATTAAATTCGTTAGCCGGGGCACCGCTGTATATTTTGCTCTTTGCTTCTATTTATTACTTGTTAAAAAAAAAGAACACATTAATTCACATAACCCTGGACGTAAACAAAATACTGGCTAAGGAAGCCCTTCCTCTCAACACAATATAGAAGCCGAACACTGCACCCGGCGTTTGGAACGTTGTGTTACTGCACGACAACAGCTGAAAAGGACACGTTGCACTCGGACACATCGTCCCCATTTAACCGTGCCTTCACATTTGCTAAAGAAAGAAGTGGTTAACAATTAGAGCCGCGATATTCCGAGAGCGCCACGGAGCCACGGAGCCATGAAGACACTGTTTCCTGTCGTGTGTCGCCAGCTGATCCATGACATTCAGTGTCTCTTCTTGTTTGCAAAATGACATTTATTTGCACCGGGTCTGGGTCGTGTTCTTTAGCGATAAATGTGTGCGGATTCAAGCACGCAGCGCTGTCTGACAGTTAATTACTGCGTCGTTTGTTCTGTTGTTGCTCTGTTTATGCTGCCGTTTGGTCTTTTTTTTTTTTCTGTTTATTACTCACGTTCTGCTGCTGTAACAATGTAGAGCTGATGAATGATAATTGTTGGTGATATTAGTACTCTTTTATACTATATTTTGCTTTGTATGCTTATAGTTATTACTTACTTTTGGTATTTATTACCTGCTTTTTACTGATGCGGGACTAATAAAGGATTAATCTTTCTGCTCTGGTCTTGTCAAATTTTTTTTTTGCGTTTTGTGTAAGCATTTCCAGTTAATTACTGCTCTTTTCGACTACATTTTGTACTTAATACCTCTATATCTTTTTTTCTTTTTACTGGTGTGACACAGTAGGATAAATAACGGATTATGTAACACAGAAGGATAAATAACGGATTATCTTTTGTTATATTGTTGCTCTTTTACACTATATTTTGCTCTTTGCTTTCTTGTCGTTGCTTGCTTTTTGTGTCCGTAACACTGTGTGACAAATGAAGGATTATCTTTGGTTAAAATGCTGCTCTCTTATGTTATATTTTTGGTCTTTTCTATTTATTTGTTGCTTTTCGGGTCGAAAACAGTGAGCAAAAATAAAGGATTATCTCTTAATAATTGGTCTTAGAGACGGTATTTTACACTTTACGTGTGTTTTCACACATAAACGCTTTATGTGTGTTTTCTTGTGTTTTTGGTGATGTAACACTGTAGGATAAATAACTTTTTTTTTTATATCGCTGCTCTTTACATTATATTTTGCTCTTTACTTTCCTATTTATTACTTGCTTTTTGCATCAGTAACACCGTAGGACAAGTAAAAGATTACATTTTGTTATATTTCTGCTCTTTGAGACTGTATTTACCTTTTATACTGTGATTTATTTCTTGATTTTTGCTGTTGCAACAATGTGGAACTAGAAGAGGATTACCTTTTGTTATATTGCTGCTCTTGTATGCTATTTTGCTTTTGTTCTTCTATTTATTACTTGCTTTTTGTCACTCTAACACTGTGGGATTAATGAAGGATAACCTTTTGTTATAATACTGCTCTTTAAGACTATTTTTAGCTTTTATTTTCCCACTTATTACTTGCTTTTGCTGCTATAACACTGTCGGACTAATGAAGGATTACCTTTTGTAATAATGCTGACCTTTTAGACTGTATTTTTTCTGTTCATCTCTTCCTTTTTGAGGGACAAGCAAGGGATTATCTTTTGTTAAAATAACAATTATTTCTCTACCAAACCCAAACATTCCATTATCTCCCGACCTGTTACTTTCAGACATCCGACCCTAATGCTGTACTGCTCAGTAGAAACAAACTCAGACAAGGAAGCAAACGGTGAAAAGTCCATAAAAAAGGAGCGAACCAGCGAGGCGATGACAGCTCGTGGGGAGAAAAGGCGTGATGACTCACTGTGTGGGCGTCCCGGTTGCTGCCGAGCGGCACCAGCAGCATCGGTCTGTGTCTCCACTTCTTAGGTTTTGGGCTTGGCTCAGCGGGACCGCCCTGGCCTCCCTGCGAGCTCACGCTGCCCGTGTCCTCCCCGACGCTGCCGGAGCTGCTCCCGCCGCTCGACTGGATGTTCTCCTTGTTGACGGATGCAGCTCTGTTCTCGGGGAAAAGCAAAGGAAACGTAGAGTAAATTAAATCTGGCTTCTATCTCACTCTGTGCTTCACACTCCGGTTTCGGTCGCTGTCAACTCGACACGCCACTCAAATGCATCGGGGAAATTAATACCAAGGTCAACCTGACACCTCATTTACTTATACCGTCTCAAGACACTAGTCAGCTGTTTAGCGTTTGTGTTAATTCTATTTACTCTCTATTTACTGTCCACACTCTTACTGACGTTGTCTTTGAACTAATGCACTCCTCTAATCCATGTGTCACAGATTTGACTCCGCCATGTTTCTATGAAAAGGATTAGCCTGGTGCAGCAAGGGCTCCGGTTGTTATGACTGTGTAGCGTCTCAGAGGACAAACGTACTGTAGAGAATAAAAAAAAATTAAAAAAAAACATGCCATGTGCACACAGTTGCCAGAGCATCAACTGATGCATGCAAAACAGAAATTGATTATCTTATATTTATTTCAATTATTTATGGAACATGTGCCTAATGTCGACTGAAAGTGTCTTCTCTATATGTGGATATGATGCTTCCACATAAAACTCCTTATGTTATCCTTATCAATTCTCTAATTCTTACTGCTATATAACGTAAAATAATGCGTGAGTTAATGCTATCACGTGGAATCACTACGTAGTCCGTGTCCATCAGCTGGTCCGGCCCGGATCCGGAGAAGCAGCACAGGTCCGTTTAATGCGCTGCGGTGATAATATGACACACCTGAGTGTCAGGAATATCCAGTCCACCTGAGAAAATTTATTTTTCTAGATTCCAGCAATTTTATGCATATTAAAGGATAAAATGATGACGCATGTGTCTTTCCTCAACACAATCTAAATCTTTCGTCACATGATCCTAATGAACCAAATCAAGATTGAAAATTGTTTCAAATCACATTGATTTTCAACAATTTTGAGTCATTTTTTTAGCCCTTATATGTCCCTGTTTTCATTCACAGACCGAGGAATGTCTCATAATATGGCAACCAGCAACCAGATTAAAAAAATGAAATATGTTGTGTCCATAATATCTACAATGAAATACAGTACAAGTCAAAGTAAATTTTAAATTGCACTCACGATTATTACCTCTGCCAAGGTGTGGTGGGGGTTACGTTTTTGCCGGCGTTTGCCTGCCTGTTGGCTAGTTTGCAAGATTACTCAAAAACCTCTGTGGATTTTGATGACATGTTCAGGAAAGGTGTGAAATTATTAAATTTTGGTGTTGATCCGAATCACCGTCTGAGTGCACAGCAATTTTTATTTTTTCGCACTGGGCTGAAGATGTTTCAACGCTCAGTCTTTAGGACAGAGCTGTGATTGACAACAACTGCTCACTCGCCAACCAATCAAAATCTCAACAGGGCGGGACATAGGAAGAAAACACTGTAAACTTCTCTGCACCATGACGGGGGGGGGGGTTTACCGACAGCTCGGTTTATGATCGAACACTGAAGGACGTCCATGATTTTATGAGCGAAGCGAACATCCAGGACATTTTTACGTGCCGCTGTGATGTAGCCGTGGACGCGGCTGTGACCCGTCCATGTGATGCCTCTGTGACTACACCAGTACCGGGATGTCATTAAATTCAAGACTGCTCTCTGTATTATACCCTTCCTAGTTTCTTTAACTGCTGGTTTCCATACTGTCCATATTGTCTTCACCGCAGCATTTCCATATTGTTTGTATTTGTTGCCGAGCTATATCTGTTTTAACTCGTCTTACGAGAAGAAACACTGGAGGTACAGTACGTGGGACAAACAGTTCCAGCTTTTTCCAACGGACAGGACGAAATGAAGCCAAACATGCCGAGTATTTTACGCGCTGCTACAACACCTGCATGCACATGTTTCTAATGCAAATATGCAACTAGGAACAAAAACAGAAGCCGCTCCACGGCCTTCCCAGCAGCACAAAGAACAAATCCACCTGGTTTCATGCTAGTATTTGCTTCCACGTGAGTGAGCGTACCTGTTCCTGTCTCGGAGTGTCAGAGCGTCGTCCTGCTGCTCTCTCTGGTGCCGACGTCGCTGTCTCGCCGTCAGGGTCACGGTTGGAGTCCCCGGACGTGGGATCAACTCGCTGTCCTCCGAGCGCCGACCCTGCAAAGGGTTAAAGTCAAACAGGTGCCGCTTCACCGTCGAACGGATTGTTTTGTCCAGAAAACTGAGAAGGAAGCACACGAACAAGGTCGAGTTAATGATATTCATCTGGTTGTGTTGCAGGGTCAGGGTTATAATTTCATCAGAAGGTAAAGGTGTGAAATAGTCAGGGTTTCTACAGGTAACGCGGTATTAAACTGAATGCTTTTGAGACCATTTCACACCAAATGTAATGCATTTATAAAACGAATCCGCATATAACATTTTTATGTGTTTTGTCTGAAAAAAATAAGACGCATAAAAATGAAGACTGGGAAATATGTTTGTTTTGGTTTAACCTTGTGAGCACAGTAAACCAACCAAATGAAAAAAAAATACTTAAAAAAAAAAAAATCATGTGACGAAAAAAACTAAACCCAACATTGAAAGAAAATGAACAAAATATTCTACAAAATGAACAAAAAAAATGAACAAAATTGACAAAGAAAATCAAGAAAATAAACAAAATATTCCAAACAACAAACACACAAAGAAACGAATTAACTAACATAGGTGAAGGAAACAATTACAACAAGCTACAAATTAACCAAAATGTGCAAGGACTTGACTCACTTGGACACAAGAAAACACATGAAATGGAATTACATCAAAAGTCCCGACGTGTTCAAACTGACTTAGTGCCTCCCGAGGCCGTGCATTTCTAAAACTCAACCTGCCGACGCCCTGAGGAATAAAACGCTGCAGCTGATGTGACGTAGGAGAGTCCACTTACTTCACCACATCTGGTCGGCAGTGGACGGGGGACAGGTGGTTACTGAAACACACGGAGGGAGAGGGCTCTGTGAAACTGAAACAGGTGGTCACAACAGGTCAAACCCCCCCACGGCTCCGTTTCACGCCCCGGCAGATCGAGGCACCCTCTGTGTACATGTGTGTGTTCACCGTAGGTGTGTCTGAAGCCTGGGTAGGTTCTGAGAGAACAGTGATCACGTGAGTCAAGGCGGGGTCGGATATTCCTCTGGCACATTTCACACACGCATTTCTTTCGCAATGTACGCCTTAAATGTGAAGGTTAATCGTATTTGTGAGGAAAAAAAAGAAAACAAAAATGATCAAAATATTCCACAAAATGCAGTAGAGATGAGCACAGGTCGTTCACGTGAAAATACACAGCTTCAAACAGACTAATTCATGTTGTGACATTTAATAATAATCGTTTATCTTCTTTTTTTTGTCTCATGTGGATTCAGCTTCTTGACTCTTTTGCAACAGTTTTCCTTTTTTTGCTTCTTCTGGGATTAAATTTCTTTTTTCCTTAACGCCTCTAAAGTTTGAATGTCTTACTGTCTTTTAATCCTTTTGTCTTTTTGGATCTTTTAGTCTTGTTTTTCCTCTTCCACATCTTCTTGCGTGTCCTACAAATTTCTTTGCGTTGTTGCATCTCATATTAACAATTTAAAGCCATATCAAATCGTCTGCTTTCTTCAGCTTTCACTCAGGACCAAAAATCACTGTTTAAATTTGATTAAAATAAGCATTTATTGTGATAATTGTCCATATCAGCCGTTGTTATTAGATGCAAACCCACCTCTAGAATAAAACATTAATAAAATAAGACGAAGAGCATGAAAAAGAAGGAAAGTTATTGTAAAAGCATAAGTCCGGTGCACGTTAGTACACACAGGTCTCTACTGTGCAGTGGTCTGAAATTATATACAGTCAGAATTATACAAGTAATACAATTTTAGCAAAACAGCTTAGTTCGTTGGTGAAATATGTGCCAGTGTTTTATGTCAACTAATGGCACAGTACATAGATTTTTCACTTACAGAACCAAGGAAGGATCAAAGTTATTGATAAATTACCAAATAATTAGCAAACAAGCACTCTATAAGCCACTAGTCACAAATGTTTAGCAAAAACGTCCAATATTATTTGGTTCCTGTTTGACTGATGTTCTTCTTTTTAATCATGTGATATTTTGGGCCTTGGCTCAGACATAATAACAACTCTGAAGAAATCGTAATGTGTGACTCTTCATCCATTTGTCACATTAATGAATGAACTGTCACGATAAAGAGCCAGTTACATCATGGAATCTGCAGCTCATTAAAGGTCCCGTATAACACACGTACATGTGTTTGTGTGACGTTTATGTCGGAGTCCGGACTGTGCAGGAGACCGAGAAATGAAACTCCAACAAGCCAGGGGACGTTTTCAAATGTGCATCTTGACTTACTTAATATACTTTTATTGCTGTATATCTGTGACTTGCACAGGAGCATTTTGTGGTGAAGACGTAGAGGATCATTATGTGCTGAAATATTGAGCCCAACACACAGTTTGATGAAGGATCCTTATTAAAATGAATGAATGGATTCTTTTGCTTCTCTGTGGATTTGTAGATTTAAGACAAACACCTGTTTTCATCCGTTTCTGTCCTATCACAATTTCTACAGTTATTTGGGCTCAGTTGGAGATGGAGCACTATATCGTCCATCGGTGTGGACACTACAGTGATTTGGACAGCCCTTAAATGTTTTTTTTTTTCAGTCTGGTTCTATTACACTGTCTCAGAGTAAAGAACAAATATAAAGACAGACTGACTGTTAAACATAATATCAACGCGTCAAACGAGCCAGTGTTTTAAAGTTCAAACAAAGTTGTCAGATGTGAGAAAGACGACAGGAAAGCCACAGGCTTAAGATGATCTGTAGATTACAACCCCGCGTTTTTTATCTTACTTCACAAGAAGTCAGCAGTGCTTCAGCAGGTGGCGCTTTGGGATGTTTTGACCTGCAATCTCCACCTTAACCATCTCCAGATCAGATCAGCTCGTCAGGCTGAGCTAGAATTGCTCAATCATAAATAGACCACCTTTGTGATACTGAAAATCTTTACCTGAGCCAGAAGCTATTGCACTAACCCCCTTAATCTTGCTTTGTGATACAGGACCTCTGTTATCTGTCAACAAGAGCAAATTCAATTTCTGTGCGGCAGTTGTGCTGCTGCAGAGCAAACAAAAATGTTGTCGAAGGTGTTTGTTTCTGAAGGTCATTTGTAATCTGTTCACGAAGAAAATGGTAAAGCGACATGAATGTTATTTTTTGCTTTCTGTTCATTTCTATTTTATGTCACTGTCAATTAAATACGTGGAACTTTAGCCAGTATGTTAAACGAACATTATTACATTAGAACAAACATGTATTACAGCAAACTGGAAAACTTTTTGGTGTTTGGCACGCTACGGTGTGCGAATCAAAAGGTACACGCAAGGTCTGAGACACTCGAGATGGTCATTATTTAAAAAGCCTTTCATGCCTGACGGGTGTTGAGTAAAGATCATGTCATCATGTTTTGGTCGATGTGACCTTCATCAGGGCAAATGCAGACTAGTTGCCTTCGTGCTATATAACGAGCTGAAAAGACACTCACATGAACAACCTGACCAGGATGATTAAAGAGACTCTGCAGTCAGTCACACATTGAGGAAATTGGAGTTATTACTCGCATCGTTTGGAGACACATACACCCAGCTCGTCTCCACAGAGACTGATAAAAGGTGAGTGTTTGTTCAGATCTATTTATAGCAACTAAGGCAACTAGTCTGTGTTTGCCCTGATGAAGACCACGCTGGCTGAAACATGTTGGCATGTTTCGACCACTCAGCAGCCATGAGACATTTAAGGCTTTTTAAATAATGACCCGTTTGAGTACCTTGGACCTTGTTTGTGCTTTTTGAAACTGAAATTCTGCTAGAGATGATGAATAAGGCAAAATGTAGAACACCACCCGGAGCTGTGCAAAAGCTATGTGTGTCTGGCTCGGAGGATAGATCCCATATTGTTAAGATCCATCTTTGCTGGGTTCTGAGGTTTGTTTTAACTCTATAACGTATACTCAAGGGGTTTGGTATCGCACCACTCCATTTTTGGCCCAATTTGGAAGAGTCGTTCTCAATTAATAAAACTAGTTGCACACGTGCATGTATGGTTGCCTTCGTGATCATTTCCAACACTCCTGACTGATTATAGTGAGTAGCCCTTTGTCTCAAAACACACTTTTGGGGAAGAACTGACAATGTGTTTGTGCAACCTCCGTTAAACACACCCAACCCTATAAAAAGCACCACAGCTTTGAAGAAAATGTAAGGTTAATACCACAACTGGGGCAACCTGACCGGGATCGTGCTATTGGAATGCTGGAGGCAGGGTGGACCACCAGACAAGTTACCAGAGCAGTAAGTGTCCCTCACTTCACAACAGTGCACTAACACCAGATTTGAACAACAGCACGACCTGCTTGACCTTGTGTAACAACCAGAAACCAGGAGCAGGTTCCGACCACCATCACTACAGCAGCAGAGACTATCGAAGCACTGATAGCATTATTTCTTACTTCACTACGATCTCGTATAATTATGTGCTTTATATAATGAAGAATGACTGACCTATGTACTCACATCATTTTCCCGTTTTGTATGCTCATGTAACCCGAAACCTACGTAACTGTTTGAGTGACCTTGGAGATTGGTGGAGATGGAGCACCTTTTACCCCCCCCCCCCTCATTATTTTCTTTCCTGGTTATGAGGAAGACTTGTCTCTATTGTTGCTAAAGAATGTGTTGTGATGTACAATATCAGTCAAAAGTTTGGGGCTTCATCAAAATACCCTCCTTTCGCTTGAATCACTGAACAAATTCTGGGCATCCTAAGCAATAATGAGTCCCGGTATGGGCGTGGCACTGCTCTCCAAGCAGGCTGCAAACACTGAAATAGCACAGCTGAAGTTTCACTTTTTCTCAGAACAGCCAATGGTTGTCACTGAAACTGTTTTTCCACTGATACCAAAAGGTTAGTGATACGCACTTAAAATTCTAATTGTGTGTTGAAAAATCCCTTCCTCACATATAAATATTGTTTGGTTCATGGCCAGTTTGACACACTGTACATATTAAAAAATCTTTTGCCTGGTAGTGTGCGCTATGGTTGAATACTGAACAGCATTTTTGAGTATTGTGATCATGTCTCACCCACATGCAAACAATAAACCACACGCACCATACATTGTTGAAGTGAAATGAAGTTTCTTGACATATTTTTGGTCCTTTTGGCTGTTTTGCAACTATCTACCGGTATGTTAGGATACTCATGACAAGGTAATGAGGTAGAATACGAGTATGTGAGTGGTCATCTGCATACAACACTACCTACATCTGTGATTTTACAAATAAATGCAGCGGTGCATTGTTAAATCCCTTGAGTGTAAAATAAAAGCTGTGAAAATATGTACATCTTCAGTGCAGCCAGAACAAGCCATTCTGAATTTTTGAGATTTGTGACATCACAAGTCACAACTAATAGTAATCAAACTAACATGCATTAATCCCACCATGGTTTAATATGTTGTATTTATTTACATTTTACTTGCATTTTATTCCTGGTCTTGGTTATATAGATTTTAGCACTGTACTTTACTTTTTCTGAGTTCATTTCTCTGTCATTGTCTGTGTTTTTGGGGTTTTTGTCTTGTGTGTTGGTGGGCCAAAGGCAATTTTTTGCAATGGTGGAAAATAAAGATTTATTCTATGCTATTCTACTGGAACATATTGTGGAAGAGAGGTACAATGCCGATTAAAAAATGGTCATAAAGTGACAGATGGAAATCAGAGAGCTAAATCCACCAGCACATACTGACAGAGGGACAGGAGTAAAGACTTGTAATGGATGAGCCTATAAATTTGTTTAACCCTTGTACGTACTGTATGTCATTCAGGTCAAATTGACCCTTATCAATTTATACAAGTAGAAAAAGCGAGGGTGTGTGGAGGTGACTGGTCAAAGTACAAGGAATAAGTGATTTCAAGAAGTTCATTGGTTAAAAAAAATGTTTAGGCAGAAAGACTTGGCAGCTAATGTCTTTTCTTATTTTAAATAACTACATATGGCTCTTAATTCTTATCCCAATTGTTACTTTTTATATATCTCCATGTATGTTAATTGTTTATGTATGTCTTACTCACAGAGACGAAACAAAAAGAGAATTAAATTATTATTATTATCCTCGTCTTTGCTCGCTTTGACCGAGCAAAACACATGGCGTCAGCTTTTCCTGGAGAACAGCGTGCATGGGGGTGACCTGACACGGACCTTCCACAAACAGCGGTGTTGACAGTAACAGCACAGCTTGGCCGCGGTCCGGGACGGTGCAGCGATAACGAAGCAGATAACGATGGAGCGATGCGCGTGGACGGTGAAGGTGAAGAGCCATGTTCATGTAAAGGCAACGTGTCCTCTGATGTGATGAGGTGGTGCAACTTCACAAAAAAATGAATAAAAGAATCCAAAAAATCATCAAAAACAGAGCCAAAAATAATCCATAAATTGAGTAAAATGGGACAAAAATAATGAACAAAATGAAAAAAAAATTAACTAAAATAATCTACTAGCATTCCACAAACACATTCCTAAAACAAATTAATGAGATAATCCAAAAAGTGAAAAAAACAAACCAAAATGAATCAAAATGAACAAAAATTAACAAACCAATAAAGGAAATGACAAAAAAATTAAATTCAACAAAAAATGAAAATAAATGAATAACAAGGAAAAAAAATAAACAGATTTATCAACAGTGTGAACAAATATAAGCAAAACATTTCAAAAATTGAGCAAAATTCTCAACTAAATAAACAAAAAAAATGACCATTCTAATTAAGAAAAAATCCAAAAATGTAAAAAAAAAAAATTCACAAAAAGGAGCAAAATAATACAAAAACAAACCAAAAAAATGCGACAAAATATTCTACTAAATGAACAAAAACTGAACATAATAAACCAAAATGACAAATAAAAAAATCAATCAAAGTAAAAAAGATGATCAAAATGACCCAAACATGACATGTCACTTGATGAAAAAAATGACAGAAATAGTCAATGACATGAACAAAATATGATTCAAAATTAACCACAAACTGAAAAAAATCCACTCTATGCAATGAACAAACCTACATTTTCCAGCAGATCAAATCAAATTCATATTTTGAATTTTTGATCCAATGTTGTGATTGCCAGTGTAATAAGTGAACAAAATGAACAAACTAGCAAGTAAAACTACCAGAGCAATTCACAAATTCACCAGAAAAATGATCAAAAATCAATAAAATAATCAATAAAGTGAAAAAAAATGACAAAATGATCAAAAAATTGACCAAAATGAACAAGCAAAAGAGACAAATACTAGTCGCAGCTGCAGATCAGGACGTTGGAAAAAACGTTTAAAACCTGACAAATTAAAATGTAAGACTTTTTAATGACTTTTACCGCCTTATTACTATTATTATTTTTTGCATCAGTTGAATTTCATGCACATTAACATCCCGATAAAGATTATTGACATCAAGGTGTTGAGGACAGCAGATTATGGACTAAATCACTCGATGAGCTCCGGGCACAGCAGGGAATAAATCAGCCGACCCACTAAGAATAGACCTGGCATCGAAGGCGGCAGGTTGAAGCAACAGAAAACGGTTTAACGGCTCACGACTGTTGACTCGACCTCGGAGCGAAACGGCTGGAAATGTCAGAGGTAAAAAAAAATGTATCAACTGGAGTCGACACATTAAAGCTGGACGTGCAGTCGGAGTTTATGGAGCTGTCGGGAACTGTCTCCGTGGATAAAGAAGCGATTACAGCCAGTGATATACTGGGACTATGATTATGATGCGGTGGTGTATTTACAGCACATGACATGCTGGTGGAAGAAGTAGAAGTACTCACATCACTCTGAAAGTACTCCACTGCAAGTAACAGCTCTGGGTTCCGAATACGAAACATTAAAGCGGGCGTTCGGGAAACAAATCAAATCAAATTTTATTTATAGAGCACATGTTAAAAACTTTAGGAACAGACATGCATATAAGATAATATAAGATGATTTTACTATTAAATATATGCTGCCTTTGGATTTATTTACCGCTGCATTAATGTGTCACATTATACTTATTTGAAGTACAACATATGTTAATATATGTTAATAAATACATTTAAATGAATAATATAATAAAAAAATGCAAAAATTAAGTATTCAATTTATTATAGTTGACAAAAATGGACCGAAATGAAAGGGAGGCCCAGTTATTTTGTGTCTTTGTTCAGTTTGTTCTTTATATTGTTCATTTTATTTACAATACAAAGATATTACGTTGGTAATCTCATATTATCAACGTAATATTAGATTACGTTGGTTATATTGTGAAATGTTGTAGTTTTAGTTATTATCATGTTCATTTTTTTCCATTTTAATAACAACTTGTTGTCATGTTTTTGTTAATGTGTCTTGACTTTGTTTATTATACGGTTCCTTATAAGTATTATATCGCTGATTTAATTATTTAATGTTTATTTTAATGACATTTTTAAAATCCATTTTGCTTGTTTATTGTACTGTTCATTTTAATGATTATTGTTACAATGCAAAGGTTCCATAGGCGTAGGTTTATAATCGGAGGATGTGGGCATGGTTTGTGAAACGTTCCCTCGTCAGTGTAATGCGGGACAGCTGTTGATTGGAGGAGGAGAGGAGAATGACAGGAGAGAGTGGATTGAGGGAAGTCTCAGAACACAGCTCGGACACAGATTCAGAACTAAGACCTCAAGAGACACGAAGAGAGTTCTGACCTGCCGGCAGCTCGACAGCATGGGGCACAGCTGAAAAACTAAGCCATTGTTCTGCGGGAACAAAGTACTGAACTTTTAAATTGCACACTGACATTGTTTGTAAATATTCACCTTAAAAATCTCTGAACTACGTTACCCAGCGACCCCAGCGAGCTGCCGGAAGAACGAGGCGGACCGCCAGACGCCCGTGGCCGGGCATCGGATCCACATCCAAGCCGTGTGTTGATGAGTTTTGCTTCCTCTGATAGGATGGAGCAAAGCCACATGACCCAGGGCTGGTATGAAACAAAACCCAAGTCCTGAACACACACGTCGGGTTCGATGAGGTGTTCGTTCCGAGGATTTATCTTCGTAGCTCAGCGAACAGGCCTTGGCCTCGGCGTCCGAGAATGGAATCATAACATTTGTTTGCTAACCAGGAGGTGAACCGTAACATTCTTTTGATCAATTTTGTTCTGTTTGTTTTTGATATTGTTAATTTCTCACTTAGTTGATTACATTGCGAATTTTTGTTCATTTTATTTATTACAGTGGTCAAATTTGTCCATTTGAATATTTAGTTCATAATATTCTTCATTTATTTGTTATACCGTTCATATATTTGATTAAATTGTTAATTTTCCTCTATTTTAATTATTATTTGTATCATTTGTTGTTCATTTTTGCTACATTTTTTATTATATTGTTCACTTAATTTATTGTGCATTACATTCAGTTGATTATATTGCTAATTTTTGCTCATTTCATTGACTGTCCTGTTTATTTTTGTCCATTTTACTGATTTAAAAAAAAATCTTTGTTCAGTTTTTTTATGCTACTGATTTTATTTATTCAATTGGTTGTTTTATTGATTACATTGTTCATTTTATTTATTATCTTTTTAATTTTTGCTCATTTGAGCGATTATTGAATCCATTTTTTGTTCGCCGTTGTTCACTATAATATTTTTGACATGATCAAAATTACTGGGGCCTAATGGAGAACATATGAAGTACAAGAGGTAGGACTAAATAAGTTTTACTTCTTCCTACTCCCTTTTGAAGATGTTAAACGATTATATAAACATATTGTCTTCGTTTTTGCGCTGCCTTGTTTTCTTATGTCTGTGTTCTTTATACTTCTGTGTCTTACATGTGAAGTGAAACTGAATTACATGTACATTAGCAGCTCTAAACTAAATAAATGACAAGTTGACAAGTGAAGTGTAAACTCCCTGTAATATTTTACCCCAAAGCAAATTAAATGTGTACCAAAAGAACTCCTTACATGGCGTTTTGGACTCGTGATGTTCTGAGTCACAGACGTTCTGGTTTGTGACTTTACATTAGCTTTCGTACATGCCTGCGCTGCATTTAGCCGACTGATGAAATAAACAGCTGGGAGAATCTACTGTAAGCATCCAGTGTGAAATATCTGGTAATTAAATATCCCGCAGCAGACATCATAGTCCCAAATAGTTTCTGACATGGCAGAGTGCAGAAAACATGGTGTACTCTGGTAAATCACCAGACACCACAGGAAGTGTCGTCACCGTCCGGACTTGTGCCACCGACGGGGATTTAGCTGAAGATGCGACGAGTGTGGAATGCGACAGGAACGTGGCCTGGTGCGGAGACGACGTCGTGAGTCGCTGACGACTGCGACGGGACGCGAAACGGCAAGAGGGATGAGTCATTGCATCAGAAAGCTGAGCGTGAGGCGAAGCGGCAGCATTTCGTGAACCGTTGTAAACTCATTTCTTTTGTTTTTGACATGATGCTTTTACACGTGTGCCTGAAGTGAATATTATTCACTTCAACTTCCATGCGATGCCTGAATAAAAAGGTCAGTTCTTCTGGGTGTTAATAATATTGACCCTGGTCATTTATTTTTAATATTTACGTTTGCAATTAATATAAATAACTTACTTGTTCTACAGTAAATGTTCTGTTTAAAATATGGCACTCTTTTAACCAGCAACTAATTTTCACAGGGGGATAATAATTAATTTTTAAAGCTATGTGTGCATATGCGGGGCAAAAATCTGAGACAAGACACATTACACATTAGAAAATAAACTATTTAAATTCAAGACAAGAAAAAAATGGGCAAGATTTAAATAAAAATATACAAATATTATTGAATATTCTGGAACACCAGAAGGTCACGTGGAGGGACTGTTATGTTGAACTGACATGTCTAGTGTTTATTTCCCACATCATATTATGGAAATACAAAATGAACAAAATAGTCAAACGCAGACTGAGCAAGGACAGACTGTTTGCTCATTTTGCCACATGATCATTATGTAACTTTAGCCTCAAGTTGTAAAAAACTTGATATGAGGTATAAAGTCTTCGACATCAGACCCCACCCAAAGCCCTGCCTTCCTGTTGTCATTGTTTATCTTAGGCGGATGATGCTTCTGGGACCATTAGTTTATCTCTCACCCATTCATTTTCCAAAAAATACTTAACCCTTTGTAGGATCATGTTGGGGCTGAAGTGACACCGAGTGAAGGTGAGTTCATCACAAAGCCAACGCACACAGACGTAATGTTTCACTTTTACACGCTTATATTCCAAACAATTTGGAGTCCTGGGGAGAACCCACAGAGAAACATTCAGAACCCAAGACTTTCCTCGGTGTCACAGTGAATCAGTGGGTTAAACTACTAAAGCACTGTGCCATCCTTACACACCGATCAAAATAGTCAAATATTTCACCAGGCTCTGGCTGCAAGCTGAGTTTGTAACACAATGATTATGTAACACCATTCTCAGTTTGCCAATATGTGATATGAGCCTTACAGTCTTGGAAATCAGAAGCCTCTCAAATTCCTGCCTTTCTATTGTCCATGTGTATCTTTAGTAGATGACGCTTTAGGGATCATGACTTTATATCTCTGACTCATTCATTTTCCAAACCCCCTAATCACCAGTAGGGTTGGATGGGAGATTATTCACCTGATACTGAGGGAACATGAGATGTACCAGGCTGAAAGTTCATCACAGTTACTGTGACATTCACATATTGGCAAAACAAAGTCATGAATTCACCTATTAAAGTGCAGGAAGACAGGGTGGACACACATTCAACAGAACATGCAGAACCAGCCAGTGGTGGGTTCAAACCCAGGACCTACTGTCAGCAGAAAAAGGAGCACAGTAGTGTTAAACCGCTGAGGCCCTGTGCTATCTATGTACAATGACCCAAAGAGTCAAATGCAGTCAAACCTTTGACTGTCTGATGATTTTGCAATGCAGTGATTATGTAACTTCAGTTTCAAGCTGTAAAAACCTGATATGAGCTATAAAATCTTGGAAATCCGAAGCCTCTTACATCCCTACCTTTCTGCTGTCATTGTTTATCTCTAGCAGATGATGCTTCTAGGATCATTAAGCTGATCTCTCATTCATTCATTTTCTGAACTGCCTAATCATTTGTAGTGTCACATGGGAGATTATTCCGACAGACATTGATGGAAAGTAGGGTACCCCAGATATCCTTGTACATCCCAGGGCTGACGCATACGCCCTTTTACACCACTGTGTTTCCAGGGCGGAGAGGACCTGGAATCAATTATTTCTGTTTTGACCACTGAAGCACCTCCATGGCACCATAAAAACTGGTTCCAATCCAGCGCTAATTCTTTTCTGAATTCCGTGCCTCCATTGTTGAGGCAGCTGTTCGGAGCTGTGGCAGTAAGGCGGTTGGTGCCTGTCGTGGCGGCAACCCCTACACCCGTTGGTGGACACTGGTGGTGAAGGTTGCTGTCAAGCTGAAGAAGGAGTGTTATTGGGCCTGTTTGACCCGTGGCACTCTAGAGGCAGCTGATGGTACCGACAGGCCAAGCGGAACGTGGCTTTGGCGGTCGCCGAGGCAAAAACCCAGGCGCGGGAGAAGTTTGGTGAGGCTGTGAAGAATGACTTCCGAACGGCCTCGAGGAAGTTCTGGTCCACCATCGGGCGGCTCAGGAGGGGGAAGCAGTGTACCGTTAACACTGTGTACAGTGGAGACGGGGCGCTGCTGACCTCAACTGAAGACGTTGTGGATCGGTGGAAGGAAT
>JAQQAE010001325.1:0-25994 GCA_029823295.1 Pseudamia nigra
AAGGATGATCAGTGGAAACAGAATGCACCTGTGCTCAAGTTTGAGCTTCACAGAAAAGGCTATGAAGACATATGTACTTGTGATTTCTCAGGTTTTTATATTTTTAATAAATTTGCAACACTTTCAAAAAACACTTTTTCACATTGTCATTATGGGGTGTTGTGTAGAATTTTGAAGGAAAAAATTTATTTAATCCATCTTGGAATAAGGCTGTAACATAAAAAATTGTGGAAAAATTGAAGAGCTATGAATACTTTCCAGATGCACTGTACTAACAATGTTAAAAAATGTGCATTAGCCACAACCACACATGAAAACAATGAATATAATAACATATGAAGAGAGATTAATTAAATGGGTTCTGTTTCATTATTTTGATATTTCATCCTTCATAGACAATTAATTTTGTAGTCTCCTAGGATGGCAAATTAGAAGCGTGTGTAATCTGTTGCACTCCACATTCAGGTCAGATACTGGATATCCGTGTAAGATTTTATGGAAAAGGAAGTTTATACAAAAGTACCAAGTTGATCGAACACAACAAAGATCAGTGATTACAAGAGTTTGGGTTTAGAACAGACACAGTGACTGTTCACACCATGTCTAACGTGTACTGGACTGTGCCACTGTGACCCATTGCTTTTTCAATTGACATTTGGAAACCTAAAGTTGGCAATTTGATGACATCATTTTGCCCTGAAGTGGCCATACCTAGGTGGAGTGTGAAGGGTGGTGGGTGATGGTGACCTTTAACACTAAACACTAGCTTACTGATGTGATAAAATGTTACCTTCATCCAACATTTGCCTAAAAAAGCAATTGGAGGGTCTTGTTTGTGAAATTATTAACTACAATTGCAAATGAGCTGTTTGTCTAGAACAGGCATAACCAACCATTTCCAATCTTTTGAAAAAGATAAATGTGTTTAGAGCCGCAAAAGATATTCATACCTTTTATGTACCATAGGAAATATATTATAACTAGCAACATGTTACCATTTTACTATTATTTTATTCTTTATTTGTGTTGTTTATCTTTTTTCATTTTTAAAACACTGTTTATTAATTTTCTTGATAATTTACATTTTTGTTCATTTCCTTCATTATTTTTATTCAATGTATTGATTATTTTTAACTCATTTTTGTTCATTTTGTAGATTATTTGATTAAATATTTTTGTTGAATACTGGCAATTTTCTGTCCATTTGCATTCAATTGCCTTACTATTTTAGTCATTTTTGTGATATTTTCTTCATTACTGTGCTGATTATTTTACTTAGAATCATCTTAATGTTGTAAGATCTCTAATTTATTACAAAATATTGCGCTTTCTTACTAATTTTCTTAGTTTTTGCTCATTTTTGCTAATTTTATGTATTGTATTGTGATTCTTGTTCATTTTCTTGATTATTTTGTACATTTTGTGGATCATTTTCTCAGTTTTGTTCATTATGTCTCAGTTTTGTTCATTATGTAGCTTTTTTTCTTCTTTTTGTTGATTTCATCCTTATTTTTCTAATTTTAATTTTTTATAGTATGTTACTTCAATCCCCGGACAAAGCAACAGGAGCCTCTGGAGAAGGGCTAAAGAGCCACATGTGGCCCTGGAGCCACAGGCTGCAGACCCCGTGGTCTAAAAAAAGGTTTTATTCAATCAACAGAAACTGTGAAAGTTCAACATGGCAAGTGAGGAAGCTGATACCAATAGTCTGATACGGTAAGCATCAGATCCTTCAATTTGCCATAAAATCTTATTAACACAGAAATAAGGATGAACTGACAAATAAAATAACTTAAACCAGAATGACGCTTCGGAAAAAACAGATTTCAAACAGCATTATCAGTGTTTAGTGGCTGTCTGCGATTTTACCTCCACTTCTGCTGACCTCCCCTGGGGAGTGCCACAAGGCTCCATTCTCAGTCCACTTTTGTTTTCTTTATACAATATCTCTTGCCACTTGGGGTATTTTTGGAAGCACAATATCCCCTTACAGTTGTATGCTGACGACTGTCATATTTATTTCCCTCTCAAGTGTACAGGTGCATCCTCTATTCAGCCTCTCCTTGACTGTCTCTCTGACATCAGGAGTTGCATGGCTCTGAATGTTTTGAATTTCAATGAGAAAAAGACAGAAGTCATTGTCTTTAGACCTAGTAGGTCCAGTACTACTCTCAATGCTGACCTTTCCTCGATGGCCCCTTATGACAAGCCCGACATCACCAATTTAGGTGTTAAAATCAATGCTGCTTTAAAACTCAATAAGAATGTAAATGGAATTGTGCAATCCTGATTTTTCCATCTCAGGCGCCTGTCAAAAGTGAAGCCTTTCCTATCAAAATGAAATCTAGAAACAGTAATCCACGCATTTGTAACCGCCCGTCTGGATTACTGTAATTCACTGCTGGCTGGAATTAGTCAGGCTCCTATGTCTAGGCTCGAGCTAGTCAAGAATGCCGCTGCCAGATTTTTAACAGGTGCTAAGAAGCAAGAGCACATAACTCCGGTTTTAGCCTCCCTCCATTGGCTCCAGTTCATTTACGAATCCGTTTTAAAATTCTTTACTTTGTTTTTAAGTCTTTAAATGGCCATGCCCCTTTTTATCTGCTGCACTTTTACACCCCCTCTAGGTCCCTCAGGTCTTCTGACCAGATGCTGTTAGAGATTCCAAAGTCACAAAGGAAACTTAGTGGGGGAGCGAGCTTTTTCAGTTCTGGTTCCTAAACTCTGGAATGAGCTCCCTTTGCAGATCAAACTATCTCCTTCAGTTGCTGCTTTTAAATCTAGCTTAAAAACACTTTTATTCCCAGGCCTTTGACCCAGAATGACACACTGACAATGTTTCTATTCATTTTATTCTGTTTTTTAGTTGTTTGTATTTGTTAATCCCCGTTTTTTATCTATTTTGTATGCTGTATTTTTACCGTCTTGTTTTATTTCTGCCCTGTGTTTGTCTTTATGTTTATTTTACTGTACAGCACTTTGGTCAGCCTTGTTGTTATTTTTAAAGTGCTTTATAAATAAAGATGGTATGGTATGGGTCTGTGGTATTACACATTAAAAGCCTTTGCATTGGCTCAGAAAAAAAGCATCAAACAGCCTGCTCAAAAATGGGTAATGAAAAAAAAAAAAAAAGTGAGCTGGGAACACCTGCACTTAACATCACCAATCATCCTTAACTTGTCCCACACAAAAAGGGCAATTCTAGACTAAACTGCAGCTTACTTCAGGAGTAGCCATTACTGGATTGCTTACCTGCTGAATATAGTCTTTGTAAGTGATAATAGGTCCATTGTAAAAAAATGGATGATAGAAAGTGTATGACAACAGCCAGTAGAGTTGCACAGCTCCGCCAGTTTCTGCAGGGCACCAGCAGTGCTCCTGGCTGTAGCTGATGAAGCGTAAACCACAGACAGCAACACTGAAGAGAAGCAGATAGTACTCCTCCTCGGTGTCATACCAGGCTCTCTGTGTAACACAATGAGAAGGGCAATTATTCTTCACACCCTCATGGGAAATCCTACACAATAACAGTGACACTCAATTTAGAGATTACTTTTTTAAATGACCAAAATGAGAAAATAAACAGCTGACTTCATTTGGCTATGAAATCAGTCAATAGTCATCCTGAATAATAACCATCGGTGTAAGAGACAGCTGCAAATGAGGTAGACTGAGCGTCACTCCTGTTTGAACACTCTGCACTCAGCTGTGAGTACACACGGGAGGGGAAGAGGTGGATTGTCACATTCAATACTGAATTTTGTCAGTTTTTATCACCTATTTTAGACAGTTAGGTACCAAATTCTAGCCATTATGCTTGTGTGGCTGCATCCACAGCTGGTTTGACAAATATCTGCAGACGCCAAATGTTACAGCAAAGCATCGTTAAGGGAGAACTGAACGACGTCATGTACACAGTGAAGCTAAGAAATGTAATTATTTATTAATTACTGCATGTAAAAAGGAGCTTCTTTGGTTATTATAATTATGGTTGTCATTTTTAAATTCTAAATTGTTATTATATTAGGAGTTATTACTGTCATTTACCGTATGCGTAGCTATAAACCATTTTAGACTATACTTTAAATAAACATACCGGTATGCTTTATTTTTATGTTGTGGCGTCTGTGTCAGTGAAGACTGACACAGAGCCACAGGTGTACAAAATCTTTAATTATATTGCGCCCTCCTGTGTTCATTTTAAATATAACACTTGCAATGTGGTAATTTAATTCATCCATCCATCCATTTTCTACCCCTTAATCCTCATGGGGGTTGGGGGGTGGGGGTGCTGGAGCCTATCCCAGCTGACTTGAGTGAGGGCAGGGTACACCCTGGATGAGTTGCCAGTACATCGCAGGGCTGACACATAGTGACAGACAACCATTCACATTCACATTCATGCCTATGGACAATTTAGAGTGACCAATTCACCTTACCCCCTAGTGCATGTTTTTGGTTGTGGGAGGAGTACCTGGAGAGAGCATGCAGGCTCCACACAGGGAGGCCCCACCACCCGGTTTTGGGATTGAACCCAGGTGTGAGGCATGAGTACCACCCACTGCACCACTGTGTCTCTAGGCACTTCACAATTTGAGGCTGAGACCTCATGACTATACAGACAATCATTTACATTCACAACTATGGACAATTTAGAGTAGCCAATTAACCTAGTACATGTTTTTGTGTTGGCGACACAGTGGTGCAGTGGGTAGCACTCGTGCCTCACAGCTAGAAGGTCCTGGGTTCGATCCCAGTGGGGCCTTTCTGTGTGGAGTTTGCATGTTCTCCCCGTGTCGGTGTGGGTTCTCTCCAGGTACTCCAGCTTCCTCCCATAACAAAAAACATGCATTGGGGGTTAGGTGAATTAGTCACTCTAAAATTGTCCAATGGTTGTCTGTCTCTATGTGTCAGCCCTGCAATGAACTGGCAACTCATCCAGGGTGTACCCTGCCCTTGCTCAAGTCAGCTGGGATAGGCTCCAGCATCCCCCTGACCCTCATGAGGATTAAGGGGTAGAAAATGGATGGATGTTTTGTGTTGTGGGAAGAAGCCAGAGTGCCTGGTGTTGGGATTGAACCTAGCTGTGAGGCACAAGTGCTATCCACTGCACCACCATGTCACCCCAAATAAAAAGTGTAAATAATAATTTATTGGTATTGGGTGGGATAGGCTCCAGCACCCCCCCCCCCCGACCCTTGCGAGGATTAAGGGGTAGAAGATTGATGGTATTGGGTATGGACATCCAGAAACATTCACAGATGGAAGAAATCAAACTGGGGAGGAAATCACAAGAAAATCAGTCCAAAGCTTCTTGAAAATGTAATCAAGTGTGTTTTTTTTCTTCTGATTTCTGCCTCATTTTAAAAGGAAAGTGAAAATATTCTAAATCTAACTTGCACATCTAATGAAATTTAGGAGGCTTTAAATTGATCTACTTGTAAAAATGGAAATAAACATACACAATTTAATGTGTATGTTTATTCTATATAATTAAGCTTATATAGAATATGTAAAATACAAATTTCAAGAATAGCAGCCGATGCATTTTCAATGATAATAAATCACAATTACGTTTTTTACCCAGTCATGCAACCAAATTTTCTAAAGCACTGAAATATTCTGTAGCTTGCTCTGCTACAGCTGAATTAAAATATCAAACACATCTAGAACAGTGTGTCTCTGCTAGTTTAACTCACCTGAATCTCTTGCAGTGTATGACAGTGAAGAGTAGAGAGCAGCAGCAGGCTACATGCCCAACAAAGTGCAGGTTTTCGAAGCTGGGCCACTGAGAATGAAAACCCAAGGTGCACCAGCAGGACACTCACACCTTTTATGCCCAGTACCCTGCAGGCTGCTACAAAGCCATATATGGTGAGAGCTGGCACCCTGAGCTGTTAGAGACATATGAACAAAGTGTTAAATTAACACATTCACTTCCCATTAGCAACCTTATATTCACCATACTGGAGCTGCAGCTTCCTACCTTGGGGTAAAATATGCTGGTCAACTTTGAGATCACACCATGCCAGAAGAGACTCCACAGTAAAGATTTCTTTGCCCATTCAGTCCAGAAGCTCCACTCAAAATCTGTGGGGTCCTGAAAAAAAAAACATCAAAATTAAAACAAACCTTTCACTATCACTAGAGTGTATGTAAAGACTAAGCAACATCAGCACATAATTTAGTTGTTTAGATGCATGGAAGGCACCATCTGAGGATTCATTTGAATAATCTACAGTATGTTAACTGATCTCGTCAAGGACACTTTAAGTGGACTGAAGGATCTGCCCAAGAAATGAAACCTTCCTTCAGAGAAATTCTGAGAATCCATCTGTGGATCCTTGGTGGTCTTTGACAACGCACAATCCACTGTGTGAGTCCTACAAATACCTTTAAATGAAAAGGAGCAACCTAGAGAAGCAAAACTCGGCATAACGTTAGTCACTTCACCAGTATAATACAGACAAGTTTATTTACATGATGCAGGGCTTTTTATGCACAATGTAAGTTAAATGTGCTTATAGTACGCTGCCCTCAAAATAGAACATCTAGAGAAAAAATAAAATCATAAAACAGGTCCTGAGGATAGAAGGCACAGAATGCGTACAATCATAGTAAAAGACAAAATAGTAACTACAATGCTTCAAACAGTACCCCAGAATTAAACAACATGCAGCCCAGTAAGAATAAAGAGTGGAATCATACGCACGTGAAAAGATCATTTAAAAGATTTAAAAAATGTACGTATTTGAGGTAAATTACCTTCAGTATGTTCCTTGTTAAATAGAACAGATAAAATGCTGCTCGCCTTTGTTACTGTCCTTGTAAATGTATTTATTAGCTTCCTAGTAATACTATACTCTTGAGTGTTAGTGCATAAATGAAAAGCTGCACTCTTACTACACTGTTCCACTCATGACCGTGTTATGGTGCGCTCCAGTTACATCGGAACCTGGAATGTCAGAACTGGGAGTGACATAAGCTTCGAGCAGTTCGCAGTCCAGCTGCAAAGTCAGAAAAAAAACAGGTTCGTACTGGAACGCCAGCTCATTCAGAGCTTAGACAACTTCCAAACTCATGTACATTCTGCGTGATAATGTCTGTACGTGACATTTCACACATACAAACAGTGCTGTAACATGTGATGGATAAGAAATGAACGGTACTACAGTATGTGCATGCTTGAGGTAGTATGAAACAAATACACCAGAAATTAGAGGCGTTGATTCAATTGTTTCTAGTGGCAGCTATATTGATTTGTAAAGTCGGGGCTGGTGGGGTTGCTCCGACTTTCTGAGTTGGAATTCTGACTTCTGGGCATTCCAGTTGAACTCCCCTTACTAAGAACTCAGAAATTTGGACTTCCAAGTACAACTGGAAGGCACCATTGGTAGTCTACGGAGGAAGTGACTACCACGGAAAGATGCTTGCACTTGACAAACACCCAATAAGTCAGCAAAATAATCAGACGTTTGTTAACTCACCTTGAAATGATTTAAAAGACCTGTTTCCCACTGGAATTCTTTCTTTAATCTTGCTTCATGCTCTGGGAAAAAATGCAGGAGATGACATATTAGTTTGTCTGTAGAATTAAATTAATCAGTTCTTTTTTTTTTTCTTAGAATAGGCAGCATTCACCTGTAAATCTTACCTTTGGAAAATCTGTGCAGTTCATAGAAAGAATATAAATGAGATCCAAAGGACAGCACCCAGTAAGCAAGGAATTCAGTCTGCGGCAGGGGTGCTACCTGAACCTTTGATTTCGATGCCATTAGGCAAAAACCCTCCACTATATACAGTATTGCAGAACATCTAAAACAGAAGCACTGCAAAAAAAAAAAAAAAAAAACACACACACACGGCATTATACTGTAAACTTTTCAGTTTAATCCAGTTGAGTGCTGTAAGGTGAAATTAGTAAGTACAATTAAGTAGTAGCAGCTATTGAATTTTCTGCAATTTAATCAGCTTTTCCAACAATGTTCTTCTTGCTTTCCAGAAAAAAACAATAATTGAGACTGCAAGCAGTGATGATTGGGCCTTCGCCAACCCGCACAACTCAGACCGGGTAGCTGTTTGGGGATCCACGCAACTCGGAAGGCGCCATTTCTGGAGGTCTGCAGTGAAGCAATTTTGTAATAATCACAGGACAGAAATTCCACTCACTGTGTGACTCTGTTTCCATTCAGACTTTTCATTCACATATGTCCTGTCAAATCAGATGCAATGTGATCACATGTGTACATTTCATACACAAGGTCTTTAAAACCCCAGTACACATTCCTGTCCGAGCATTGTTCTGAACTGCATTTTACACATTCTGTTAGTTTGAATAATATCTTGGTATTCATTAAGGCCTGCCTAATCAGGTGATATGTTTTGTTTCATACAATGCTGTAAATTTGATGTGTTTTAAAACACATCTACCGTACATAACATAGTCAAAAGGTTTTAAATCCACCATTTATCTTGTGGTTAAAAACACCATACAACTGTGTCGTCCATGGGAAAAAGCTTGTCCCAACTGCCTGACTTTTAATTTCCAGTAGGTGCCACTATGATTCAGGATGAATATTATCAAGTGGCTGTGTTCAGAGTACGATGCTTACATGTGAAGTTTTATTTTGATTAAACCAAAAATGGATGAGTTCTGATTATTTTGTGTTTTATGATGAGACATCCAAAGTGAACGTCACCTGAATCAACAGTGGAACATACTTTCACTGTTGAGACAACTTTTAATCTTTAACATATAACATCTGCACTCAAAAAACGTGAAGTCATTCAGACTAAATTGAAAGAACTATATTACTAACAAAAAAGGGTTGGAAAAGGGTACAATAAAATCTGTCATTCAATAGTTTTCTTTTTTTTTTACAAAATGGTGGATTTCCCGGTGGCTGCCTTTCTGTTTCCAGTAGGTGGCGCTGTGATTCAGACACAACATTGTCATGTTGTTTCATTCCAGAGCGAATTCTGATCCTACATGTGAAACTTTATGCAGATTGTAAAGAGAATGGTTGACTAATGCCAATTTCACAATGTATTACGAGACATCCACATTTGGCACCTCCCTGAACTTATTGTACAATATATCCACAAACTTTTGATAACTTTTACTCCTCAATATATGATGTTTAGAAGGACCAAGTTTGAAGTCATTCCAGCAAAAAGTGTAGGATTTGTTTGCTCAAACAGAAGGGATGAAAATGGCCAAATACAACCAAGAAAATCCAGATTTCTTTTCCATTTGGATTTAGATTATTTTGGAGCATCGCTTCCTGTTTCCAGCAGGTGGCTTTATGATTGAGACTCAACACAGTCATGGTGTTGTGTTCAATGCAAAATTCTGATCCTTCATGTAAAATTGTATGCAGATTGGACCAAGAAAAGTTGAGTTACAAGAATTTTGTATTTTATGGGGAGAATTCCAAACTTGGCCCCGCGCTGATTATACCATGTACTGTATGAAGTTTACAAGAACAAAGTTTGAAGTCATTGCAGCAAAGACTTTCGGACTGGTTCGCTCAAACTTTTTGTTTCAAATTTTGTTCATTTTCTTGATTCTATTCATTTTTCCTTATTAGTGTTCATTTTGCATATCATTTGGTCAATTTTTTGTCCATTTTCTTATTTATATTCATTTTATTACTGTTCTTGAATATTTTGATCATTTTTATCAATTTTTATTCAGTCAATTTATTCCTTCTGTGGGTTTTTGTGTTCATTTTCATGATTATTTTACTCACATTTGAATTTTAAAATCTTATTAGATTTCAAATTATATTTAATTACTTTTACAATTAATTATGCTTATTTTGCTCATTTTGGTTTATTGTATGTTACTTCCATCAACGAACAAAGCCACAGGAGAGGAGCTACAGAGCCACATGTGGCCCTGGAACCGCAGGTTGAAGACCCCTGGTCCATGGTATAAATTGAGGCATACTCTTATGTGGTAACATATAATATTACGCAATAAAACAAATGAAAATCAAGAACCATAAGTCTATTCTGTTTTGTAGGGCCAGAGAGCTTAAAGTAACACATTTAAGTCTCAAACGCTCTCTGTCCATGGGCTCGGTTAATTTTAAAGTGTCCACGGTCACGTGCTCACTCAATCTGTCGTTGCTAGGTAACAAAGAGTCAGGAGGCTGTTAACTGATGAACTGTGTGAACGGGACAGACGATAAACCAACGGATTACCTTAAGAGTTAACCACGGCGGACCGCTCGGTTACTGTTACTGAGTGAACCAAGCTTTAATTTCAGTATAAATGTTCTGTGTGTGCATTGTTTTACCTGCATTACGTCATTTTACCTGTAAGTCTCTTGAGGTTTTCCATTCAAATGTCAGTCGGCTAGTGCTAACTAGCCAGACAGCGTTACCGAATACTTCGACATTCTCCTTTATGTCTGCGCAAAAGGTACTCTGTATTACCCGACTACGCCAGGACTGAAGACTGTTTTCCTTAATACACCCATGCCAGAGAACCAAAACAAAAAAAAAAAACTCAAGGCAACTCATTCAAAACAGGTAGTGAATCTACTGTTTACCGTTTAAGAGCAGCTGGAGAGTAACCCTCCAGTGCTGCTTTACTGCCCCCAAATGTACGGGAGGAGGTACTGTACACCTAGCTGAGCAGTGACGTGTCAGACTGACAATTTGAACAATAGCTGCTGGCGAACCTTAAATAATGTTGTTAATAAGAATAGGAATATACCGTCGTTTCCCCAAGTATTTGTATTTAGTGGGCTTAGGTGCATCTATGTATATGAAGGGTACTTAATTTATGGAAGATGCATAAAGATATATGTAGTTGCCAGTATCAAAACTTGTGTCAGACAAATTTGTTGCAGTAAAATGTACGTTTGCTTCCGAGATGTAGATGAAGTATGTAGTGTCATAAAATCACTTTGCATTAGTAAGTGTTTTTTATTTGTGTAACTTCTGCCGCAACCTAAATTGTTATCTGGCAAAAACCTGCATTTCACACATTATAGATGCCTGTTCCAAGTTGAACAGCATCACAGCAATATGCATAGATTGTCTGTGTATATAAGTACATTGAGATAATTTTGTATTATGATTGGCACCACTTAAATGCGTGTGGATTGATCTATGTTACTGGTGGACACCATAAATATGTTTTTCCTCCAGTGTGTAGAGTGCACGAAACATAGTTGATCTGACCTGACTCTTAATTCATTCAGCTCCTTCACTCTGGTAACTATGCGTGTATTATGTTCAGCAAGTACTGCTGATATAACTATGTTGAACATTTGTGTTTGTGTAATTAATGACAATTTCCACACATACATAAGGATCTCCCAAGTGATTTTAATCACTCTACAAGAGGATTATTACACTTTGAAAGGTGTTGTTGAGAAACTGTGGCACAATGGGCTATGGCTCAGCAACTGACTTTATGCATGCAGCCCGAATTAAGTAGAGTACTGTATGTACGGTTTCCATGTAGCTTAAGAAATTATCAGGTAATTCTAAACAACAAAAACAACCAAAAAAATGCACAGAAAAAAAGTTAGCCAAAGCAGAGTATTTTGGTACAATTTGACAGCGAGACAGTGTGTGCAGAATTTAGCAGAGCAAAGTCCTTCTTTCAAACATGTTTCATTCTTTCTTCATTAACAAAATCCAGAACTTCTCACCAAGGATAACGGGTTTATTGACATAGAGTGTTAGGTTTTCATGAACTTAACAGATATACATATGATGTTTTATCTCCCCATTGTTTTTTACATTACCGTATGCAACCAGATACAGAGAAATGTAATCATTTCATGTATACTTTCAATTTTCCACACTGAGAGATTCAAATTCATCTTTATAACAGTTAATCGTAAGCTCATCTACCGTGCATGTGCATGCTGACATATATGCGTGCATGCTTGCATCAGTGCATGTGTGTAGGTGTGTGCATATGTATCAGTATTTTTACAGCTCATCTGTCTCGCCATCAAAGGGCACAACATCCGTCTCCATATGAATGCTGCTGGGCTCATTGCTGCCCACCCAGCCAATGGGAGTGCGGTTGAAAGAAGGTCGGCAGCCGATGTCATGCTGGTACACCACAGCAGGTTCAGGCTCCTGTTTGGTCGCCTCTGTGTCTGGCAGCTGGAATTTCAGGAACTGATTGGCCTTCTCAAACCCACCAAAGGGCATAGCACTCCTGGCAAACAAGAGAGAAGAGTTAAGCCATAATTCTGTCACAAAAGGACTTCAGTGTCAGGCCTTGAGGGCGTTACCTGTTGAAGCATTTGTACTTGGGGATTTCTTTCTGCTGGATGGGGTCAGGCATTTTAATTTTCAGCGTGGATAAGAGATTCTCGTCACCTTTCATGGCCTTCTCCCATGGTGATACATATGTCTTCACAATAGTCGTTATCTTCTTAGTTGGATCACTTTTTCCACCACCTTTGGAGACGAGCCGTAGATATACAGAAAAACACATTGTAGAGACACTCTGGCGTTAGCTTGTTCCTTATTAAGATACATATGCATACACGCGTAATGGCATGTTACTAGTGGATATAAAGAACTTATTAATGCTTTATTCTGCACACTCTGCAACTATTAGTCTATTAATGAACATTTTTATCTTGCTTTCTTAATAACAAATAGGAAGTAAATGAATAATAGTTACATTTTTGCTCAGTAGTATATAAAACTATAATAATATTTAATTATAAGTGTATATTTGCATATTGAACTCATTGAATACATGTGCTAATAACCAACAATATAACATGGAAAAACATAAAATGAAACCATGAAAGTTATATTATAAAACTGTCCCTAATAGGCTCCCTAACAAGCACAAGAACAGAAATACACTAGTGATATTTCGTGTCATCTGTACACAATCTAATGTGAGATGTGATGAATGTGAAATTAAAAAGATACCAACCTTTGAGTGGAGTCCACTCAGTTGTTTCTTCTTCTTTTCCACCTTTCAATTGTTCACCTTCAGTGACACCTCCTGCTTTTCCTGCAGCTCCTGCTCCTGCTGCTACTACTCCTTTGCTTCCAGGTTTCGGAGGAGGCACAGGAACCCCCCCGCCGATGAACTGAAACCCTCCAAACCCAGTCTGTCCAGCCTTTTTGCCAACAATTTGTCCACCAGCATTTATCATCTGCCCTCCCACCTGACCCCCCAGAGAGGGAACAAACTTCTGGAGGTTGTCCTAGATGGAAAATTATCAGAAATAAAAAATCAAAAAATGACGCTTTTCTCATCTAACTAGTGCAGCCTATATTAATATTTTCTGCTCATTCACCATATTGCATCCTTTCCGTTTCTTTCTTCATTCTACAAAATAACAATGAAATCAAATCTTGTTTTTTATTTGCTTTCTCCTTGTATGACGCACTCACCATGGTGTCACTTGTGAAGACATCAGGGTTGTTTTCGTAGATGAACTTCTCCACTCTCTGCTGCCTCATCCTGAACATCTTGGAGCCTCGGTTCTTCGACAGGGATAGCTCCTCCAGCATGATGTCCTTGGGGGTCCTGATCTTGGTTCCCAGGTCGAACTCCGATGCCTCTGGCTCTGACTCATACTCTACCAGCATTATCAGCATTTGACTATCAGCATTTTGTAGCTCTCACCACTTTAATTTACATACTTTTGCCAACATGGCTATGGGTGCATCCTGACTGGACCAAAGATATTACACACATATTTAATTACATGTGGTTTAAAGTGTTCCAGTTTATATTAATGTACCACTGAGTGTATCTATGTTTATGCAGTAAAATTAGTAACTCATCTGTCACTTATCATATGTTATGCATACTGCATTTATGGTAGTGCTGGTATATGATAACTGTAATTACTGAGCATATTTAGATGACATGGACATTGCTTTCACATTTGCATCATTTCATGTCTTACCATCTTGAGCGATATGTGAGAAGTCAGTGATGATCTTGGAGGGCTTTTTCCGTTTGGCTAGGGGGGCAGGTTTTCCCAGAGGCATGACTGGGGAAGAACAGCAAAGTGAGGTGTCAGACGTAACAACAGGGTGTGTCATCAAACCATTTAAATACTGTAAAATATATTTTGCACAGGTACATGTGGTGGCAGGAAAACTTATTTCCTCTAGATCTGCCTTTCCCAAGGTTAGGGTTGGTACTTTAAATGGATTGTTGAACCTATGTTATTGGATTGCCTAATTGTTTGTTATTTTTATTTATTTATTTGTTGTTGTTGTTTCAATCATTTCTTTTTAATTTAGCTTATTGGTTTTGTAAATTTTACAAAATAAATTATATTAATTCTTATGGTACATCTTTTAAATTTAAAGAATAAAATAGACGGAACGTTACAATATGTGGATTCATGTTTGGTAATTAGAGAGAGAGATATTATAAAAGTTTTTTTTTTTTTTGCTTCCCAAGAAGACATGCATCTTTTGTGTCTTGAGATAAAGAGGTTTAGGAAACACTTCTCTAGGCTGTATGTAAAGCAGCAAACTAAGACTAAAACTAATTTAATGAATGGTACATTAGAAATAACAATAATAGACAGACACAGCTTCCAGGAATTTTTATTTTCTATAAAGTTACATTTTTAATTTTAAATATTGCTGTTAAAGCTGCAGTGCTTGTTGAGTGTTTGGGTTCGTACTTGCTAATGTATTGTAATTGTACTTTCTAGCATTTGGTTTTGTTTTGGGGCTGCAGAAAATCTACTCAGTGACAGGGTCCAGTAGATTTGGTCAATCCTAGGTGTTGTCAAAACAGTGTGTAGGAGAGGGTAAATTAAGTGTTCTATTAAAAACTGTAATTATGATCACTGGTCAGACTTGATAGACATGAATCTACTCCATGAGTTGACATAAAATCTCGGAAAAGTTGCTAAACTTTTCTATAATAACATGAAGTGGCGTCACATCACCTATATTGTTAATTAGCTTGTTCATATACATGTTGAGGTAAGAGTTGAAGAAACAAGTGGGGGTTTTCAAATTCAGTTTTTTCTCCTGATATTGGCTCCCACAGCTGTAATATAAGGTAGACAGAAAAAACTTGAACAGGCTGCTTTTTATTCAACTCCGTAAGGATTCATCTTGTCACATTACTCTTCCCTCAGTGCTTGTAGACAGCATTAGCTCTGCTCATTTTTCAAGTTCAAGGGTGATATCAGTTCCCCGCATTCCCCAATGAATGAATGACGACTGGCCCAAAGGAACTATATAGCTCACTTTGCATTTCAGTTTTGTTTGGAAACATTAGGTGTGTTGTACACAGACAGGCTGAACATAAACAGAAGCACATTGTGATTCACACAGAGATTAGTGGCTAGTTTTTCTGCTGCAGTTAAAGGGTAGGCCTCAGGATCATAAAATAGCATATGGCATTACTTGTGTCGTCTGATCATATTCCCCAGTCTGCAGCATGGGGACATGTGGGAGGGAAAGCACGAGTAATGCTCGGTCTCATCTGTCGAGACAACCAAGTCATTCCTCCCTATGGTCACATTTTACCATAATTTCTTACAACCTGTGGTGCGATTTAATGCTCCTACTTGCCAGTTTTTTTCTGTTCTTACATAATTTTTAAAAGATTTTTTCAGGCCACTTCAAGCATCAAAACGTCACTTGCTGTAACTTAACCCACAGCAGCTATTTTTAAAACTCAATTCCAGCCAAGACATTTTAGCAACAAGTAATGCCGTCACTGAACTATCAAATGGGCTTGACACAACTCATAAGGACACAGTCGACACCTCCAGAAAACAATTCTTAGAGTATGTTTGAAGCTTGTCAAAACACATCTTAGACGTGGAGGACTTATGGCCATACATGAAGAGCATGAAGAGCTTTGGACACAGTTTCAGTCATCATAAAATAATTACAAGATAAAGGACCCTTTGGACTCAGGTTTTCAACCCCTCCCCCACGTCAGGGATTGGTAGCAGCATATAAAATCTCAACTGAGAGGGATGGTCAGCACATTTAGTCATTCCTGTGGGCATTTTAAGGCATAGGAAATTTAAAAGCAGCAAACTGACTCAAAGGGCAGTTATGCTGTAATCACTGCTATATTTAAAATAATTTTATCATCAAATAATCAGTTAGGAAGAAAAAATCTTGTTGAGGTGTTGAGGCCCTTCTGTTTTCCATTACAGTATGAATGAACCTTATGATTCAAAAATGCTGCAAGTGGACATTAGCCCTTGTCCTACAGTTGCACTTACCAGTTCAGTTAAATCCATGCAGCTGGTTGGTTAGTAGAATAAAACACATGATGGGATGCAGATCCACTCACCGGGTTTTTGTTGTAATCCTTGGAGGTGAGACAGCTATAAATACCAAACAGAGAAGAGGAGACCCAGGGCTCAATGCTGCTGATCTCAATCACAAGTTTACAAATCCCTCAGTGCCTCTGACCCTACGTATGACTGGACCCAGGTCCAGGGAAGTGCAAAACCCACCCTACACTCAGATGGCAGATCTTACAGAGGGCTGGGGGTGTGGGTGGCAGCAGTGGTGGTGTCAAGACGGGAGGTGGAGGAGGAGGAGGTTAGGAGTATGAATAGGGTTTGGTCGAGATATTAAGGCGGGGGGGGGGGGATCTCTCTGGGCCAACTGAAAGTGCTGATGGGGATATAAAGGGAACAAAATCATTCTCACAGATGGTTGAGAGGCCTATATTTAGTTGCAAAGAACCAAGGGAACATAACTGAGTGGCAACTCAGTTATAAGATAACCTCAAAGGACTCTCGGGTGTTTGAGATACATGCTCAGAGAGAACGAGCAAGAGGGAGACTAGAGTAAGCTCAGGGTTAAGGTTAAACATATATATCTATACCACAGCTAAGTCGGCTTGTGTTTCAAAGTGAGTGAAACCATTAACTCCTTTGTCCTGTGCACCAACTTTAACCTGATTACCATTACATTTTCACTGTACACAGTCACCTTTAATTGGACATGATGGACATGTGCCATCAGAAACTATTGTTCAGCATGCAATGCTTTTATAGTCTAATCTGTATATACAGTACAACACAGGTACCACTTATTTCCAAAGACCCATAATACCCACTGAATACAAAAAAGTTGTGTTTATTTCAAATTATTTTATTTTGCTTACTTAGGAAGCATTCAAAGAACTGCTTAGTTGTATGCAAGTTACCGATACTCATACAGTAGGGCAAAAATAAAATCTTGTCCAAGAATGTAGTCAGTGAAATCTGATACTGTCCTAAAAGTCTCCTCAATGCTTTCTGCAAATTTATTAAATTCTAATCTATGAATTTGTTTAATTTGTGTCATCACCATATCAGAATAAGCAATGTAGATATTAAAGCTTGGTCTTTGAGCACAATCTGAGACTGCAATGATAACTGATTGTGTCACTTCTTGCACTCATTCAGTGATCATATAGTTGACTTTTGTGTTTTTTTTTAAAATATGATTTTAACACAATTTTGGAAAGGTGGTGTAGTGCCAGTTTCTTAAAACATTTTAGGAGTCACTCGTGGTAGGAGCAAACCTGGAGCTTTTTTCTTATTTTTTGATGATTATTTGCAAAATGCTTTGTTACTTTTCAGGAAACAAATAAGTACATAACCTTTTTTGGGGCATGGAACTTTATTTTGAAATAGAATTTGGAAAACATATTCTATCCTGTGATTTCAAAAAAACCAAAGACTGCTGTGTTTTTCAGTACATCCTAAAGTATTTCAATGTGAGCTTTCATAAGCAGTAGTTTTCAATTGCAGTCGTGCATGTCAAACGTTATTTACCATATGGTCCACTGTTTATGTATTTACAGTCCTATATATAGACACCCTCTTCCTATAGAGTGTAATTTGTGCTGCAACATAACAGGCCTCTGATTGCACGCTCACCAAACTTTACATTAGCTGAAGATCATTAAAAACTCCACAGCACCACCTACAGGCAAATGGAGTTCATTAGAATGCAAGTTGTCATTTTTTAAGCTCTGATCTTCTCAGTGCTAACAATATAGAAAAATGCATATCCATGTTATAAACACAGAAAAATAAATATATACTGTATGCATGTGATATAAAATGTGACAAAACATTCTATTAGAGTATGAAACAAGATCTTTAACTACTTCTCATTCAATTTTTGCATGAAACCCCACATCACCCTCCAAGTAATGATAATTACTAAGAAAAAAAAAATGCATAGGGAGTGCAACAAAAATACAAAAAAAGAACACTGACTGAAGTAAAAAAAAAAAAAAAGAAACATACTAATTAAGATGAAGATAAAAGAAACTGAGTTGAGCCTCATGAAGGGAATTTTTTTTTGTGATAGATCTTTGCCAAATTTGGGAAAGAGGTCCCCTCGTTGAATTGCTGCCTCATTGTGGTGGAGGGGTTTGTGTGCCTAAGTGATCCTAGGAGCTATGCTGTCAGAGGCAATTCACCCCTGGAAGGGTCTCCTGAGGCAAACTGGTCCTAGGTGACACATCAGATGCAGAACACCCTTATGACTATGCCTTCCCATAGGCCCACCATTTACAGAAAGGGTCATAAGGGTCCAGTGCTGTGTTTAGGGTGGCAACTGAAGGCAGGGGCCGGGGTGGTCAATGCCCAGTTGCCAAAAGTAGCTCTGACTGGCAGGAGACCCAGGACACACTGGAAGGACTGTCTTTTGGCTGGCCTGGGAGCACCTGAGGGACCCCCCCAGAGGAGCTAGAGGAGGTGGCTGGGGAGAAGGAAGTCTAGGATTCTCTGCTCTGGCTGCTGTCCCTGCGACCCTGACCAGTGTAAGCTGAAGGTGATTGATGGATGGATGGATGGATGGATGCATGGCTGGATGCATGGATGCATGCATGCATGGATGGATAGCTGGATCCATGGATGGGAAAGAGGTCAGGATTTTCTGTTTGGGATTGAGCTGTTGAAGCTGTGGTTTTGTAATAAAATACAGTGAAATGCTTTGAGTTCTGTAAATTTTATTTTGGTGTCTTGTAAATCTGTGAGGGTTGGGCACTTTGTTCATTCAATTAAAGAATCAATCATATCTCTTAAACACCATGCAACCTTTTTAAATGATGTATTTATCATGAAAATTAACTAACTGATAAGCAGCAGTCAACAGTATTTTAATTCTAAAAAAATAAGCAATAAAATAAAATAATTCCCAGTGTGCTTCTTTAACTAGATTACTGGCATGTGTGAAAATATGCTGTAAACTATTTTTATCCATGTAGTGCACTGACGATATAGTTTTATTATGACAAATATACAGAGATAGTAAAACTTACTGTGACTTTATGCCAAGTGTACATTGCAGGTGTTTAATGCTGAGAAAAAAACAACACATCACACAGTCACCAATAGGGGGTAGTGTCAAATCAGACATGGCAGACAACTGGAATGCTTTCAAGTCTATCTTTATTCCTCTGAAAGTATCTTGACTCTTGATCAGTATATAAATGTCCCTACTTAGCAATAATAACAAACATTTTCACAAATATTCTTTAATCCAACTACATTCAGTAACATGTACCATATTTTTACACCTCAACATAACTACATCAGCAGCCTTTTCGCAGCCAAAATGCTATAAATCCAAAAAGAGTGAAGTTAGCGAAATTATATTTTAAAAAGGTTAAGAAATAACAAAAATATCCCCTCCACTTGCAATCAAGAACAGCATTCACTTCTTTGTCTTTGTCATTTGTGACTAGCATTAACATACCCAGTCTTCCTAACTTCATTGCAGTTTAATGAAGTATATCATTTTTCGTTTAGTCCAGTTTTCTGTGAGCAATTCCAGCTGCACTTTTATGCTTCCTTTCATGTGCGTATCAACAAATGTGAAGTTCCATACTTTCTTTGTCATCCTTTCATTTCTGAAGGCTGTGGGATTTAAAATATACCAAAGTCCCAGTTTTGCAGATACTTTACCATTACTATGATATAAGTAGCCAAGTGAGACAACATTCAATAATCCCAGCCTATCCTACCTATTCCTCCCTTTCAGCTTTTCTCATGTCTTTAACCTTTTAACAAATGTCAGTATCTGTCAGTAAGTAAACTTCCTTTTCCATCATGGTAGGTAAAATCACATTAAAACAAATCAACAAATAAAACCACATCTTTATCGTTGTTATGTGTTTAATACAAGTTAATACATGTTACGTATATCTCGACCACACTGACACTAAGGCTCTGATGTACCTAAGTGGCAAATGGAAGCTGTGATATCCAGTGACAAGTGTACATTTAATGACAGCCCAGGCACTTGTTGAATGTGACCCATGCTAAAAAGATAGCATTTCTCACTGGCTATAGTGAGCTATGGTATTTAGCACAACCTCACTTACTCTTTAAAGAAGCAGACAAGGTCTTCCCCTTTAAAGCTGTGGATCTGTGGTGGGGTGGGTTGATTAATAAAAAAAAAAAAACAATTCTCAGCTTGAAATGCGTCATTGAAACCAGTGGAAAAGTGGAGGAAATCATGGTGTGTTAATTATGCTAATCAAAAAGTGGAAAAAAATACAGAATATACTGTGCATCGTGTAGTGGCACTAGTATTAGATTACAAAAATACAGATTAAGCACTTGAAGCTTATGATCATCCCAACGTCACACTAACGTGTACATCTTTAGTGATTTATTCCTACAGTAAAATTTGCAACTTAATGAGCTTTCAGACATTTCAAGTTTCAAAGAATAATTCAGTACAGGCTCTGTTTTGATAGTATTTCTGCTTAACAAGTAGAAAGTGATCACCAGAAGCCTTACGCAAACCTCCCCCAGGACAGGCATTTGGTAGACTATATAGTGGTACACAGATAGATGGAGCTAGTATTCCCCATTTATTATTATCCCTCAGAGCCATATTTGAGTAGCCACTGTGACAAAAACATGTGTGATAAGCATAATTTATCATTCACATTCAATTAAATTCAAGTAAAAATTTCATTATACTTATAGCTGATTGAATTAATTAATTTAAGGCTACCAAATAATGTTTGTTCTAGTTATTTTCATATTACTCACAAGTTTAGTTGTTAAAATGTCTGAACAATGATAAATGCCCATCAAAAATTTTCAGAAACCCATGAAACAGAACATTTTCACCATTTTTGACAAATTATTGTTGGTATTATCTATAAAAACTCCAAATCTATTTTTGGTTGGTAGATTTACTGATAGATTTTTGACTTAATGGATGAAACATATCCATTTGTGGTGGTGGTTTTCTTTCAGGTGTTCACATTGCACCAGGCCTCCAGACACGAGGCTGAACACCTCCCTTTGTGGCAACAAAATGTGGCTTAGGTGCCTGAATTGTGTTTGATTTAAGTGGGGGCAATGAGGCAAGGATACTCAGCTCGGGGGCGCTCTGGAACTGCTTTGCTCCCTGGAGCCCAGTGGTGTATGATGTCGGAGTGTAAGGTGTAGGGACTATAGGAGGCACAGGATTGGGAATAGGAGCGGCAGAGAATTTTGGGAGGCTAGGCAAACCAGATTGTTGGGAGGGAGGTGAAGCTAGCATGGGGGTATTGACTTCTGCTGGTGTGGCGACAGGGGCTAGTGCTGGTCCTGGGATAAGGGGAGCAGGAGGTGGGGAGGTCATACTTCCATGACTTATTCGTTCTCCAAGTGTGGTGGCTGAGCGTGGTGCAATGACTTTGGGTGTCAGGGTGGGAGCTGACATAGGCGTGGGAGTGGAGAAACGCTTGATCTCATAGACACGGGCTGTTTTAATAGGAATCTGCCTAGGTGAGGTTAATGAACTGCCAATCATTGTGTAGTCACCTTGCTGTTGCCTCTGGGCCTGGTAAGATGGCATGGCTGATAGATTTGCAACACTACCTCCATAGTTGAACATGGCAGAATTGAGCTGGTAGGGCTGCCTTCTCATAAAATCCAAAGCTTTGATGCCTTCTCTCTGTGTACCTCTAAATCTGATGTCAGCTTTGGTATCTCTCTGAGGTCCTGTGGGAATACTGGGCCCCATGAGTGGATTGTACCCAATTGGTGGGGGGGCACGAACATTTGGGGATAATTTGAATTGTGAGGGAAGGCCAGAATTGGTAGAAGAGTCAAAGCCTGAACTGTGAACGCCCACTTCTTGCTGGTAGGGTGTCTCTGGTGGCATGTCTACCACATACATACCCATGCGGCTTTGCCTCTTGGCAAATAGCTGAGCCCCTCTACCCTCTGCTTGAAGAATCTGTGGGGTCTCATGGATGACCCTAGGCTTGGGTGCTACTGGAGGAGGCATCCTTCCCATGCCAGCCTCACCAATCCTCTCCTCTTCTGCATCACAATAATAAGCCTCAGAGGTTTCACTGTGTCTTTGTCGAGTAGATCTCTCATCAAGGTTTTGCACCATAGACAAAAGTTCAGGATTGGGAGAGTTTTTCTTAACATCTGGTACACTGAACATAGGTTTGGGCTTGCTACTGCGCCGTCGTGCCTCAAGTAAGATTCCTGTACGACCACCTGATAAAGGAACAGGGGTTGGTGCTACAGTTTCAGGCTGAGACACCACAGACACAGGAACTACTGGAGGTACTGGAACCTCAGGAGCCACTGCTGGTACTAAAGCTACTGGGGCCACTGGAGCTACAGGGGCTACAGAGAATTGAGCTGGAAGAGCCTGGGATACTTGAACATGAACTGGGGCAACTGGAAATGGTACTGCAGATGTTTGAGATACAGGAGCAAACTGTGCAGGAGCCATTGTTGTTTGTGGAGCTGCAGGCACTGTGGATATGTGGGCAAATGGAGCCTGATGGACCATAGTTGGTGGGGCTGGCTGCATTGCTTCTACAGGAACAGAACAGCCTAGAGGCAGAGATGGAACAGGAATTCCTTGTGCCTGAGCCACAGGACCTCGGGGTACCTGTGGGGAGAATCCTGATGAAGGAGCAGGAGGCATCTGTGAATGCATTGGTGTTGCATTAGTATTTAGTTCAGAGGGAGTGGAGAATGGTGGTGGCGCAACAGCTGTTGAGGCAGGCCGCAGGGCAGTTTTTGTGATAGGTGGACGGAACGTTACAGGGGCAGTTGCAGCTCTGATGCTGATGAACCCAGGTGTGAAAGGACGTGCAGTTCTGTTTAGCACATTACTGGCTGGTAGTTCTGGCAGTGGTGTCTCAGTTGGTGGTGAAGGACTGGTGAGAACAGGCACTGATACGGCACCAGGCTTTGGCACCACAGGTGGAGGTGACATTATCATACTGTTCAGATCCCCACTTGAAACATCATGAATGGCAACAGAACTGGGAACTGTTGCTTGAAAAGACTGTAACTCAGGTGATGACATCTGTTGAGGGTGAAGATTCGGTTGCATCTCTGGGCGTAACTGATGCATTTCAGGATGCTCCTGGACTTGTGACTGATGAGATGCATGCTGCTGCGCTGCCTCTACTTTTTTAGCATGCTCTGCTGCTCTCTTTCTCTGTTGTTCAAACAGCTGGGCCCCCTTGCCTGCTGTATCACTTAATCCTGGGCTTGGAGCATCCTCTGCTCCATCTCCACGACCTTCTGTGCCCGCTGTTGCCCTCTTTTCCAGCATATCTATATAGTCACTATCCCACGTTGGGTCTGGAACTGACGAGAAACCCTCTTCATCAAACTCTGACTCACTCCCAGGGAACACACCGTCTTCTTCCTGTGAGTCCTGACATTGATCCTCATCGACGCTACCAAAACTTGTCAAGGTGTACTTTTTGGAGCGCTGTCGCCTCTTTTTGAACATCAGCACCCCTTTAGAGTGAGGGTTAGGAGCATCAGTCAGTAGGGATGCAATTGTTCGACACTTGCTTTTAGCTTCTTTTACCTGCTTATCCTGCTGTGTGTCCCCTCGGTTCAGTTCTGCAGGATATAAAAGCCATAGCTATTAAATACACAATAGATCTAGAAACAAAAAGTCAGTGTTATTATACTTACTTCATTCTGGATTATTTTAACAATAGTAATTTTTGGAATTTATTAAATATAACACTTGTATTTTAAAGGAAGTACAGTATATCCTTAAATAAGAAATAATAAATAAATGTTTTTATTGACATCTTGAGGTTTGCCATTATTGCAATGAGGAATGAACATATTTAACCTTTAAACCAGCCCGAGACTCTGACATGATCATGTAAACCCCTACCAATTACCATGTCTTTTACACCCATCTGTCTTTTATACTGCTGCAGGAGTACTGTACATCCAGAAAAATCCAGGCATATGACATTAAGTATACTATCATAAACAACCAAAATCTGTGTCCTTAATAATAAACTCAAGCATGTGAAAGGAGTTCTTAATTTGCACAGGACAGTGTCCATAATTAGGACGCTAAACTACTAAAACTGAACTCTTATTGCATGGGGGATTTATAACTACTTATACTTCTAAAGCTTCTAAAAATAACCTTTTGACTTCAAATAGTTCAACTCTGGCCTTTCTGTTATAAATCTGTTGTGTCACTTTAAATACTGTAGAAAATTGTTTTTTGGTCTTAATTCACAAGGTTGTTTATAGAATCTGATTTAGCTTTGATTTATCATCTTTATTCATCTTTATTATTCTGTCCAGGTGAGAAAAAAAATCATGAAGTTTGGTAAAACATTTGAGAATTTGTTTGTACTTGAAACAAGTAGATAAACTAAAGACAGAGCAGATAAAGTAAAAGTAGAGTGAAACGCTAAAAAGGGAAAAGGAAAGGGTAAACTGAGACTGTCCCTGCATTGCGACTTGATACCTAAAAGCAGCTGTAGATGCTTTTCCAAGCACCTAATTTGAACACTGGTGCTACTGCACACAGAAGTGGAGGTAAATATAGAAAACTGTACCTATCATGCTCTGTTTAAGATGCTTAGTCCACCTATTCAGACTGGATTACTTATAATAAAGTAAGGTTGTGGTTAGTTGACGATGGACGGTTGGATCAAAGGATTAGGATATACTTATCCAGAACAACAGCAATATTAGGGCACTGTACTTAAACTTAATGCAATGAGTCTTATGATTAGGATTTAAAGGGATTAAGGTATGAAGGGATGCTGTTAAGTCTTTGACAGACATAACTGTCTATTACAGACTTTTAGTTACATACAATTCTTTATTTATGGTGATGTCTGTTGTTTGGCGATTCATCCAATGACTGTTAATTTGTAAGTACATCTTAAAATGTACAGATGTGTATACTGTAGTTGAGGTCAAAATTTCTTTTTTTGGGACAATGCTCTTACAAGTGGTGCCTCAAATCCTTTCTGAAGTGAATATTGGACGATTGTTAAATGTTTTAACTTCAGTTCACACACTACTCTCTGAAAGAGTAGTGGTTTGTGCTATGCCTAAATAAAAAGGTCAGTTCTTCTGGGGGACAACAGTATTGACCCAGTTCAATGATTCTAAAATGATTCTGTGTGTGTTTGCAAATAAAAACAACTTACTGTTTCTAAATGAAACTAGCATCCTTTGAAATGTTATGTTAAAAGTCTGACACTATTTTAAACAGCAATTGAGAAAAAATCTGAAAAAAAAATACATTTTCATGGGTGGGGGCTAATAATTTGACCTATACTGTATCTCTGGATAATGTACCAGGATGTGGGAGATTTAAAGTAGCCAGTTATAAATGTAATAAAATGAAACCAAGATATTTGTGGTAAATGGCTTGTGGGACCACCGTATCAATGACATAAACCTTTCTTCTGTGATCAATTTCACTTTAGGCATGACATACTGTAAAGCACACTGTGTTTAAAGAAGTACAGCCACATAAAAAATGCAAAATAATATTAAACTCTATAGGAAATTAGGACTGAAAGAAAAAACATTTATATAAAACATGAATCACACAGGAACAATTGTATATACAGTGGAACCCCGGGTTACGAGATTAATCTGTTCAGGGATCAAGTTCGTGAAGCGAAAAGCTCATGAACATGTGGCGTCGTGTGGGTGAGCGCTTTGCTGATGTCAATGTTGTGGATCGAGTGGCCCATGGTGGTGGTGGGGTTA
>JAQQAE010001326.1:0-25993 GCA_029823295.1 Pseudamia nigra
GGTAAGAATACATTCTAAATCATTTTTAGAACTAATTTCATGCATTACATTTCAGATAATTAACATAACTTCCTTTTAAAATAATTATAATGAATAAATGTGCATGCACAGGTGTGTAATACATACTTCATATGGGAGTTTGTTGTGGGTCCAGAACGGATTAATTGGTTTTACATGTATTTTTATGGAAAAAGTCGCATCGGATAATGAGTGATTCGGACACAGCATGTGACGCCGGAACGGATTAAATTTGTTATCCGGGGGTACCACTAAACCAATTAATCTGTTTCAAGACCCATGAAAACTCCTGTTACAGGTTGAGCCTGTTGCTTTAAGTGGGTGTGATGAAGGTGTGTGACATCATTATGTAATGTGTGTGTAGAAGCAGACGGGGTAAAGGATATTATTCCCTTTTTTTTGCTTTATTCTTCCTATGGATGTATCTGGACTGAGCTGGGAGAAGAATCTGGAGTCGTGACCGGAAGCTAAATGAGATCATGTGGTGAGGTGGTGGCATTTCCCTCCTTTTTTGCTCTGTGGTGGCGTGTCATTCCACTCCACATGCGTGTCTGTGGATTCCCCGAGAATAACCTACAGTAAAGGCCTGAACTCTGGGTTGGGTGGACTGTTGTGGAATTTTCGATTCAGGGCTCTTGGGTGGGGGGTGCGGGGCTAGGTGAGGGATTTGTCCTGCATGCATAGGTTAAGTGTTCATGGCTGCACGACCCGTCTTCAGTTGAGTGGAGTTTGCAAATATAAGCATCGGTGATGAAGCACTAGTTCAGGTAAAAAAAAGGCAAAAAAAAAGAGAAAAAATTTTACTTGCACCTCGAGTTTTTCTTGTGAGACAGGGACAAAATTTTGCCCAATGTCTTCCTTGTAACTCAAAAACTTTGTGTGCCAAAGCACTCGTGACCCGGGGCAACGCTGTACTTAAAGGTAGTTGAGACACAATCAATATGTGCACATCAGCCATGTATTCAACAATTTAACAAAACAAAGATTCAAATATCTTCTGTATGTTTAGTTTTTATAAGTTCATAATATCAAGAAAGCCAATATTTTGTCTTTAAAGCTCACTGCAAATTTTTTTTCACATGTAGTATTATGTATTTGTTTAGTTTTAATAACCTAATGGATAATATTCTGTCTGCAACACTTACAATTTATACTCCTTCCTTTTCTTTGGTGCTAATCAACCATGGAGAATAAGCTTTGCTTTTTTCCCTTCCCCCGCCTTACACAAACACTCTGATATGAAGTCAAGCTGTACTTTTCTATGGACATGTGCCAACATGGTAGCTATCATGGAATTTGACATCTGGACTTTATGCTCTGAAGAGGATTCTTGACTTTCTGATCAGAACTGATACGACACAATGCATCCAGCGACCACCACTACACACTGACACGCACACCCCCACTCTCTCTGATACTGATTGCTGTGTCAATGAATGTTTGTGTAGCAACATGTCTGCTCACTGTGCATGAGTTTTTTTTTCTATGCGACCATAATTTTGCTTCCTAAGGAGCCTTATTCTGGAAACTGTTTTTTTTTTTTTTTTTCCCACTCTCTTTCCCCCAACTGCTGAAGGGGCAGCACATGTAGCCCCTTCCCCTTGGTGGGAGGAAATGTAATTTCGTTGTTGAACATTTGACAATGACAATAAAAGCTATTCTAATGAACCAACATTTTGTCTGGTTGAGTGCATGTGTCACATGGGTCTCATTGTACAGTATTTTAGTCCTTATAACAAATTGAGAAAACACTGCAAACCTCAACAGTAGATCCCAAGTATCTATCATTCCTGTTTATAATGCATCCAGACAAAACATTCCAATCAATGTTAAAGAAATGAATGAATGTAAATGTGTTGGTTCTATATGCTGCTATGATGCAGTCGATCATGTGACCTTCCCCTCAGAAACTGTGTCACTTGTCTGGGTCACGTATATGACTGGATGCTGCTGCTTTGCTTTTCCCTCCACATGTTCTCAGACAGTCAGACCAAAAACCCTTTCAACCCCATCTGTCCCACAACTAGCCCGTGTGCGTGTGTGTGTGTGTGTGTGTGGGGGGGGGGGGGTTTCCTCCTTTTGTCTGGAAGCTTTTTCCCTCCTTTTAAAACAGTGTTCTAGCCTGTCAGAGCAGAGAACTGAGAGTAGGTCAGCACATCTTCAGTTCGTCGAGTCCGTTTAATCCCGCACATGCACCACAAAACTGACCCGTGGATGACTTCACAAAAATCCAAAAAAAAAAAAAATCCAATTAAATACTGACTGTATGATCAAATCTTGCGCCGTCTGATAAAGGGATTCAAGTTTGACATATTTGAAGCTCCTCATCCCAGCTGGATGCATCAAATCAATGAGCTTGAAGTGCAGATGAAGTCGCTATGTCATCATTCAGGACTGAGGACTTGTTAATGTGTCACTTTGTGCCTTTTCTGCCTAAGTTTATGAAGGAAACAAAAAACATCAGCAAAATAAATAAAAATGAACGTAAACGAGAAAAGATCAGTGCTGAATTTAAAAAATGGGGATGAAATAACCCACAATATGAACAGAAACTAACAAAATGTGACCAAAATAACCAAGAAAATGAATAGAAATGAACACAAACAATGAATTTAAACATTTTATAGAGGAACAAGTTGCTTAAAAAGAGTGAATCACCATCACAGCCACGTAATCTACACATGTGCAATAAGCCAGTGTATACATTAAGAATACATGTAAATGGAGCTGTTTGCATAGATATGACAGAATCATCACAAGAAAAAAAAAAACACCCACCAACTGATGTGTTGCATGACACTCACACAGTAGCCGACTGCTTTTTATAGATGTCACAGACTTAACACCAACCAAATCCTCCCCTTTGCTGCTGATCACACTGATGGACGGCCACATCTGTCCACTGGCCAACGGCAGCAGTAAGGACAGACGGGGACGGTCCAGGACCAGAGTTTAGGAGGACAAGGATCCTGATGGCAGACTTCATAATGCACGCTGAAATTTTGAAGCAAAATATGTGATGATTTAAATGTCTACATCATGGACACTAAGGCTACGCTCACACTGCAGGCCTTGATGCTTAATTCCGACTTTTTGCTGAAATCCAATTTTTGTGCGTGGTTATTCACATTGTTTTAAATGCAACATCCGTCAGACTCCAGTGTGAACAGTCTACGGCTCTGAAGTGCCCCGCATGTGCTGTAGAAGACGTGACATCAAATGCAGTTCACTCCTGACCAATTGGTGGCTGTTACATGAAGCTCCACCCAGCTTCTCGATATTTCAACCCTCTAAGCTCCTAAGACAGCCCCTCCATAACTAACCCTTTTCCAGACCCTACAGTATGTGTAGGTATAGAACTTGAGTTGTGTTCTATACTAGCCCTGGGGGATGTGTTTGTCCTTAACCTATCGGAGGATGAGGTGTGTGGCTGCAAACTCAATCCTCACACGTCTGCTTATGGATCCGGCGAATCACACCTGTCTGTCCGGCGGTCCGCGTACTTTGTTCTGATGGAACGTCCAACCCCCTCTTGGGTCGCTTTGATTGTTGTTCAGAGTTTTTTGAGGTGAATATATACAAAAGTGTTAGCGTTCTACTTAAAAGTTCGATTCTCAGTCCGTAGGTTGATGTGGTTTGTTTTCCATCAGCTCTGTTTCCTCGAGATTCTCTACACCCGCATCCTCCAAAATGTCAACCATATCAGTGAAACCCTAGCTGAAAACTACACCTACGGAAACTCGATTGTAACAGTGGTGCTAATGCACCGATAAGTTGTTTGCCAACCACCATGAAACACTGAAGAAGAAGCAGTGCATCATATTAAAGCCAGTGTGTGTGGATCAGTTTTGAAGTTGTTGTGCAGTTGGAGTCGGTCAGAATTATGACTGAGTGATTCCGAATCATTTTGTCACGTCCCGCCTCCTCCAGAGCAGGATAGTGACATCTGTCTCACTTCAATGAGGTAAAAGTCAGATGAAATGTGAAATGATTGTTAGGACTGAGGTCACTTTGACAAACATCGGATACGTATCTGATTTAGGACACGTATGAAAGAGACCTGGGTCTGGTTTGAAAAAGTTGGAATCCTGCTGTTCAGACTGTCATGAAAAAAAATCTGACATGGGTCACATACGGTGAAAAAATGGGATTTTTTTCTGCAGTGTGAACGTAACCGAAGTGAACAAATGATGCTACAATATTAACTGTTTTGAGTCCTAGGATGTACAAGTACACACAATATGTGCCAAAGTCTATCTACGAAAAACAACGTGAGCTGTTGATGAAGAATGAAACCGTCATTCTTCTACTGCGTTGTTGACCATTTTGAAAGATTTGCTCAACTTGTTAAATGTTTTGATTAGTTTTGATGTGTATGTGTTAATCCAGACTGTTCATCGTCCTCTCTGTCGTGTCCATGTGCCTCAGGTAACGGATACAAACATTCCCCCGCTGTTTTGTTCAATTTCACCAAAAATTTCAGGTTAATGCATTGCTCGACTTTTACGCTAATCATTATCCAGGAGCGTCTCTACGTTTCCACATATGGACACAGACTAAAAAAACCCTACATATGGGAACATGGAGCTCGGACACACACACACACACACACACACACACACATAGGAGATGTGCCGAGATAAACTCTGTTATTACTATTATGTACATATTATGACAATAAATCTTCGTGTTTTAAGGGAACAAATTACAAGCTACTTACAAGTTGTAACGTTTACAGGAAAAAAGTATTCCAAGAATGAATATTTTGGGGAAAAGCTTAAAGTCTGAATATTTAAAGGTAAAATATTGTAGTTAAAACAATGTTACACTTAGAGAGAAAAAAAAAAACAATGCTTATAAGAGAACAAAGTGGTAAGAAAAGTTTAAATGTAACATTTTGACTCTTAAACCTGGCCACTAGGTGTCACACTCACTCGTCTGACTACAATACTGTACTGGTTGCCAAACATGCTATGCAACTGCTAGTCAATGCTAGTTAGCTTACCTGTCTGGAAGAAAATTGGTGGTTCTTCAGTTCTCACACCAGGGATCCAAGGCGGAGGCCAGATTTATTCGGTGTTCTTTGTTTGGTCATCGTGTTGTATTTATGGCACGATGGCGCCACCTGTGTGCAGGGCGACGCATCTCTCGCTCATGTTAAGCTTTGTTTTTGCAGTATTGTAGTTTTACCATTTTTTTGTTGTTTTATCTCTTGTTCAGTTGTAATTTTAACCTGTAAAACACTGTGAGCAGCAGAACTTGTTGAAAATGTGCTATAGAAATAAATTTGACCTTGACCTTATTTAAGAAGAAATTGAGAACAAACGTTTGCCTTCAGACTCGGACATTTCTTTGCAGGATTCATCCACCGTATCTGGCCTCTGATGGCGATGACACATGACATCCACTGAGTGATCCTATTGGCTGTGACAGCCTTCAGTCAACCAACTGCTCAGGTGTAAATATTATCAATGTTTTGCACCCATAAACATTTCAAAAATACTTTTTCATCAATATATTTTTTTCAGGAACATAAAGACTGACATTTAAAACACTAAACATTAAATACTATCCAGTGCACCTTTAATATTTCAACTATTCTTGAAATACAACTTTTTCTCTCAAAAAATGACTTAATTTTGTAACATTATTTTTTTTCTCTAATATTCTGCCTCCTCACATTATTTTGACTTTCAATCAAAACTCAAAACTGAACTGGAGAAAAAGTGCTTCAAATACAGTCTATGTCTGACTGGAATCAATGACAACATGAGCTGAAATTAAAGGAGCTGATCTCGTTCAGAAACGTCTTAAATGACTTGGAGACAAAAAAAACCATATGGCTGTAGAAGTTTTGATTCCATTCACTCACTGAAAACTCTGGATCTATGTCTATGGATATGACATCTGTGTGCACGTTTCTTTTAATGTCTTTGCGATTTCTGTTCAGCTGTTTCCGTCTTGACCAGGACACACTTGTTCGATCTCAGTGAGTCTTTTCCTGAATTAATAAAGTTAGATAAAAAAAAATTAAAGATGAACTTTACGTTTGAAATATTACTTTGATGGGTGTAAATGTAACTTTTTGAGTTACACTGTGAACAAACAGATAAATAAATTAACGGCGTCAAAAATATAATGTTAATAATGAACAAAATCAAAGTACTCTGTCAGATGACACAACAGGTTTTAAATAATACCTCATTTACATAAGTACATGTACATACAGAACAAGCAAATACATGGAGGTTTTATATATCAAAGGCATCAGACACATAAATAAATGACCGACATTTTAACTTGACACTTGAGCTTCCAGAAGGAAAACACAGCTGTAGGTGAGTGATGCTGCACAGTATTTAAAGGCAGAGACATCGACACATTCACACACTCACAGTCTGACCCAAAATCAGATGCACAGCTAGACTGGTTCCACGTTGAAGTAGCATCAAGCCTCCACCGACTGGCTGCACAGGTTGAGTCACAATAAATAAATACATACATTAAAAAAAAACTGATGCAGTAGGTGTTTTGACCCGTATTTTGCATTTGAAGCAAAATACGCTGACATAATTTTAAAATAAGTTTTTTTTAATGGTTTGCTTTTGTTGTGGTCTTTGGCTTTGTGCTGATTGACGGGATGCTGGACTTTCATGGCGAAGACGACGTGACATCACACACACTGTAAACCTCATTGTGCCGCATCCGTTTTTGTGATGCGATGCAAAAATAATCGCACACTGATTGTCACGTCGTACAGGTTTTAAAGGTTTAGAGCTGGACACTGAGTTTCAATGTCGCTGCTTTGTCACTGATTCAAGGAAGCAACATCAGTTCACACCTGTGTTTTATCTTGAGGATTATCGGATTATTTTTCTCCAAAGTTGGCAACGAATGGCAAAAATCATAGTCAGAAAAGGAAACAACTCTTTTAGCTTATGTTTCATCCAACCATCAGCCATAACATTATGACCAGTAACAGGTGAAGCTGGTCATAATGTTGATGATGTCATTCCAATGGCTTTTGGGACAAGTGAACATTTAGTTCCCTTGTTGCACTGAAAACAGTAAATTGTATTACTAAGTAAGAATCTGAGCAACTTTGACAATGGTAACGACTGAGTCATTGCATCCAAACCTCCAGGTCTTGTCGGGTTGGTTTTCAAGTCTGTGAATATAACTCAGGTCAAAGATGGACTAGAACTGTATTTTGATCCAATCGACTATGTGTGAAATATGTTGGAAAAGCAGGTCAGATTCATGAAGTTCCTGCCCTTTTCTTGAAATTATTTTTGCAGCTGCTACAGTGTGACAGTGTGTATGTGTCAAGTACGACAGTTATGTCATACAAATATCCCCTGCAGTTCCATGTTCACACTCAACGACCAGTACCAGTAATATCAACGACTGGTACCAGTACTATCAACACTCTGACACTGAAAGTCGCTGGTTACCTACCCCCCGCCCCATTTTTAATTTGAAATACTGTGACACTAACTCGTGTCTTCTCTGTAGTTTTGTGCTTCCTCCCTAGGTTCTAGGTCTGTTCTAGGTCTCTTGATGTCCTTGTGTGTTTGCTGGTTGTTGTCATCGTCCAGTATCTGTGTTGTTTGTTGTCCTATCTTTACTCTTTTCTTTTGTCTCTCCTCTGTCCACTAACCCCACCCGGTCGAGGCAGATGGCCGCCTACCCTGAGCCGCTGGTTCTGCTGGAGGTTTTCTCTTCTGTTAAAAGAAGTTTTTCCTCCCCCCTGTCGTCCTTGTCTTCTCTCGGTGGTTTTGTTGGGTTTACTCTGTATAGTCATGAGGTCTTGGCCTTGAATTGTGAAGCATTTAGAGATAATCGTCGAATATGATTGGACTGATACAAATTACACTGAATTGGTTTTGTCTCTAGGCGCCTGTTTGGAAAAATGAAGTCCTTAGTGGGTCTGAAAAGTTAAATGTAAACGTGGACATGACACAGGCATGTGCACAGTTTTTAACCTGTTTGTGTTCAGTCAAACGGCAGAGAGAAGCTTTGACAGGATCAGTATTTGTCAGGATGTTTGACTTCTTTTTCTTACTCATTTTCCATGTTTTCCATGACTGGAAAATTAGTCAATGGTTTTCCAGGTTTTCCAGGACATGTGGGAACCATGAGTATGTGTCACTATAATGTGTAATATGTAATGTAGTGTCAGTTATTACAGCAGCTTTCAGATCTGGCACAAAATGTGGAACCTACACAACATTATGTGACAGTGATGTTTTGTTCAACCTGTGGCTCCAGACCCACATGTGGCCCTTTAGCCCCTCCCAAGTGGCCCCTGTGGCTTTGTCCAGTCAAAAGAACATATTATAATAAATTAAAATGAACAAAATAGGCACTAATCCAACACTGAGATGAAGAATTGAACTAGATAATGAACAAATAAAAAAGAAAAAAAAAATCACAAAATAAACTACATAATGAAGTAAATGACCAAAACCAAAAAAATTAACAAAATAAACAAAATAAAGGAGGAAACTGAACAAAATAGTTCTCAGGATAAAAAAATAATAAGAAAACAGAATAAAAAGTTACAAAAATAACTAAAACAGTAAAGTTGCTTGATGTAAATGAAATAAAAAGCACAACTTACTCAAATAAATAAGCAAACAACAAAAACTTGCCAACAATAAGCAAAGTAATGAACAACAAATTCTATAAAACTAACAATAATTAACTAAAGTAAGCACACAAATAACATCACTTTCACTAAAATGACAAACAAAAGGAACAATGATGAACAAAAAATGTAACTAAATCTGTGAAATAAGCAATACAGATCAAAAATGCTCAAAATACTCAATAAAAATAAAGTACAAATAATCCAATTAATGAGCAAAAAATGAAAAATGACCATCAAAATAAGTAAAAATTAACAAAATAATACACAAATCCAGTACCAACAACAAACATAATGAACTAAATGATAAAATGTGTTGAGTAATTGTATATTTTTAACAGAGCTAACATGACGACACGAGGAACCAGCCTGAATCAAACTTCAAGTCATCAGATTCCAGGGGGTTTGTGACGTTCACATCACCAAGAAAGACGCAGACCAGAACCATGCACTGTACAGGCCAAAAGTTTGGACACACCTTCTCATTCCATGCGTTTCCTTTATTGTGACTATTTACATTGTAGATTCTCACTGAAGGCATCAAAACCGTGCATGACCACATATGGAAATGGTTTTCAACACCATTTCAGGTCACGACCTCATGAAGCTCATCAAGAGAATGACAAGAGTGTGCAAAGCAGTAATCAAAGCAAAAGGTGGCTACGTTGAAGAAACTAGAATATAAGACATGTTTTCAGTTATTTCACACTTTTTTGACGTACATACATAATTCCATATGTGTTCATTTATAGTTTTGATGCCGTCAGTGAGAATCTACAATGTAAATAGTCAAGAAAATAAAGGAAACGCACTGAATGAGCAAACTTTTGGCCTGTACTGTACATGACTTGAACAAAAGTGGTCTAGGGATGAACAACTAAATTTTAATCCAACTGAGTATTTGTGAAATGTGTTGTAAAAACAGGTTAGAATCATGAAGGCCCAACTCACTACGTACGTGATTTGAAGTACGTGTGACTAATGTTTAATGTGTGACGTACTGACCGTGATCACAGCAGCGTTCAGACGTCTGGTACAACTCCTGCCTTACGTCAGAGCTGTCCTGGCATCAAAAGGAAGAACCTACACAACATTATGTGATAGTAATGTTTTGTTCTCTTAGATTCTCTACTGGATTAAGATCCAGTTGTTCTTCCTTCCTCATGCGGTTCTGTCCACTGCCCGACCAGGACCATCCAACAACACCCACAGTTTTGGAGATACTCTGACTCAGTTGTCTTTACATCACAATGTGGTCCTCGTCTAAGCTGCTTGTAGCCTTATACCACCCAGTTTTTTGTTGGAAATACATCAGCTTCAAGGACAAAATGTTCACTTGCAGCCTGATGTATCCTACCCACTCACAAATGCCATTATAATTAGATAATTGACATTATTACTGCTACAGCTGTCAGTGGTCATAGTGTTATGCCTGATTGGTGTATATAATACATATTGATGATATGCAGCCATGGACCTGGAGCAGGAATCACTGTAGTTCATAATCAGTCTGTGTAATTTGTCGTCATCATTTTGTCTACATCTTCTGTTTCTTCTGCTGCCATTGTGTTCTTTCCATTTTCTTCTCCACTTAGGTTAAATGGCTGTTTTTTTCCTGCCTGCATACCAAATTTTACCACATCTCATAACCTCATGAACCCAGGTTAATTCATGTTTCAGACAGACATTTTAAAGCTACAATGATTGTAACCTACTCTAAACTAAAACCTGTTTGGAAAACATTTGGGACTTCTACCGTTACATTTACAGGTTTTTGGCACATTACAAAATTGCATCTCAGGAAATAAAAAGTTGCTCACACCCGTATTTCCCCCTGCAGAGGATGAACACTGCCATACGGAAGGACATGGAAGAGGAAATCATGACAGAGAGGCTCGATAAACACAGGATTAGTGTCCCATCAGTGGGCGATCCTCGACTCTCTCACATCTAGTTCAGGGACATGCAAAGAGCTTCACTGACAGACACAGAATTTACAAAACATACACATATACCTAAAATATATTAGAGAAAAATATTTTGGGTGATTTCCTTTTGAATGTATACAACAGTCCAAACACATCTCAGCATAAATAGCTCTGTTTAAATACAAACTGTAGTTAAAGTCACGTCCCTCTGCGTTAACACTACAGAGTATTTTGGTTTCATCTCTTCAGGGAATATTCACATAGATTAAAAACACCTCAGATGAAAAAAAAATCTATTCATTAATAACTTACTTGAAGTGGAGTCAATTTGTTTGTGCATAGACTGCAAGATAAAGAGGTTAATACTTAGTGCTAAACAAGTCCACTCGCTGCTAATTCACACTTAAATCCCAGTCCCTGCAGTTGCTCTTGTACAGTACATGAAGAGATCGCAACGAGGAAGTTCAGTAATACTTTGGAAAAAAAAAACACACACACCGAAAAACTCATTACAGGAATAAAACTGCTATTGACAACAGTGGTACCTCGCTGTACGAACGCTTCCCTCTACGAAATATTCACTGTACGGAAAATATTTTGGCCAAAAATGCCGGCGTCTGCATAAAACATCGCAGCACGAAAGAGATAAACCCGACTTAACAGGTGCATTACTGCCACTTACTGGACTGGAGTGTGGTACAGTAGATCGGCAGCTGGAAGTCAACTATTGCCCACCCGGAAGTGATGTAAACAGTCAACACAATAATATGTATACATAGGTTGAATGCTAACCGCTAGTAGCTTGATGTCCCTACTACAGAGCTTCTCCCTAACAGTGCTGCAGCCTGGGTGACACCATCTGTTGTTTACAAACACTGCCAATCCCCCCGCCTTTCCTCTTATCGCTCTGCTGCCACTGTCCGGTCCGCACAGATGAAACCGGAGACCGGCAGGCCCGGCTTTGTGTTGTTAGCTCGGGAGCTGTGGCTAAGCTAAATCGGTCAGTGGCTAACTGTCGTTGCTGTTTTGCTAGAGGGTTAACCGAGAGGGAGCTAACAACTACGCCTGTGCTCGACGTGCTTACAACTAGTGTTCTTAGCTATCAACACAGCTCTGTGTTGACAGCTAAGAACAGTAGCCATAAGCCTACTGTGGCTATGCTAAATCGGCACCCAGTGAGCTGAGACACACAGCTAACTAGCTATTAGCACCACCACGCCAACTCGAAACAAACCGCGTTATTTTCACACACCCGAGCACACAAAACACTTGCTAACATTACATTTCATGTCCCGGTCGAACGTCCCAGAAGTCAGGATCATTCACTCTCGGTTCTAAGATCCCAGACGCGAGTTTACCCTCTCGGTTAGCTGTTGCTATGATTCCATTGTCGGACACCGGTGTCGGGTGAGCTGAGACGCACTGTCTACAGAGCTGATTACACAGAGCTATGTAAACAGAGCTTACTGACACACGCTACAAAACGGCATTCATCACTGTAGCCAAGGCAAGAAATAACTGTAAATCCTTTTTAAAACTAATTTCATGCATTCCTTTTCAGATAATTAACAGAACTTCATTTTCAAATAATAATAATAATAAATAAATGTGTGCATATGGGTGTGTAATATACACTTTATATGGGAGTTTTCGTGGGTCCCGGAACAGATTAATATTATTTACATATTAATATGGGGAAACCCCGCCCCGCTGTGAGGAATTATCGCTGTACGAGCGGCACGCCGGAACGGATTAATTTTGTACAGCGAGGTACCACTGCCTATGCCTTCCAAATACAAAGTGCAGTGACTCCACATTTAGTACAAACTGTGTTAAGATTGAAACTGGACCTTGTGACAAAATGTACTCAGTCAATTATGGTTCATTTCAGGAAAAAAAATCAGGGGCCAAATATGAAGTAAGTCCAAAAAAAATCCACACAGAAACAGGGAAACCAACTGTAAGATAGTGTGCTGACTGAAAATGAAGAAAATTAGAAGCAAACTAACAAAATGCACAGAACAACTAAATGTTCAAAATAACAAGCAAAATGAGCAAAGTAACCAAGAAAATGAACTTAAACAAAAAATGATGAAAAATAACCAAATAAAAACAAAAATAATTTAAAACGAACAAGTAATCAAGAAACTGAACAAAAACTGAGAAAAAAGATGCAAAATGAAAACAAAATTATTCAGAAAATTCACAAAATTAGAAGTAAAATGAACAATATACGAACCAAAATTTCGAACCCGAACAAAAATTAAGTAAAAAAGATACACAATTAGGCAAAGTTAGTAATTAAACAAGTAAACAAAAATAAACGAGGACCCAAATGAGGAAACAATAACAAAATAATCATGAAAGTAAAAAAAAAACAAGTAAGCAACAAATTGAAGAAAATTAACAAATAATCAAGAAACTGAACAAAAATGATGGAAAAAACCCTCAATAATCAAGAAAATGAACAAACTAGGCAAGAAAATGAACATAGACAAAATAATGACACAAAGTGAAGAAAAATAACCAAAATGAAAAAAATAATGAAGAAAATTGACAAATATTGACATTATAAGACAGAAAATGAACAATAAAAATCTTATTTAAGAAAATGAAAAAAAGGATTGACAAGAATTTAGTCACGATAATGAGAAAAAAACTAAATTTTTCTCAGCTTCACATAGCTACTGCATTTTGTTTTTGTAAGGCAGTACAATCTGATGTAATTATAAAAACTGTATAAAATGTTTTCAAATTTTGCTAAACTTGATATAATACTGTTTTCACTCTCATACATATGGCTTTGTTCTGTTTTCAGGGATTTCTCGTGTTAAAATTAAAACCGAATCCTTCCCTCATACTTACAACTAGACTCATATTTTTTCTTAATAAAACTCTGATGTGAATTTTGAAACCCCGTCTTCTTATCGTCCCATGGTTTTGTACTGGTTTTGTGTTCATTTCCGAATGAGGTTAATAAACGATCTAAAAGAATCTGCTTTATGCTTTGTGTTTGCCTGAAGAAAAGCTGGATGGACGCAGACACGGTCCGTTTTCACTAACACCACCCCGTAAAATACAAATGGAAAGCACAGTTCTGTGTGAGTGATCAGTCAGCTGCTGCTGCTACCAGTCCATCTGCTGGGTATCACACGATAACACCCTAAACACACCCTGTGGTTCCTCCAGTGAATTAGTAAACCAAACTCACTTCTGATGGGTTTAGTTGCCTAAACATTATTATGCATCCCTCAGTTTTAATGGCCCACTACAGGGATGAAGGATGCACAGAGGTGTGTGCACTCAGGTGTGTGTTTGTCGGTCGATGCAATGCCCCTCCTCCTCCACGTCTGTGGCTGCTCACGTCTGGAGGCTGTTCTTGCTCGAACCCTCGTCCACCAGGGCCTGGACCGTGATGCTCACCTTCACCAGGCCCTTCTCCTCCAGGATGTGGTGAGGAAGACACAGTTTGTCCTGGGAAAGCAGAGACATCGGAGAGACGGGGGGAAGAGGGAGGCAGACAGGGAGAGGAGGGGAGGAGCGTAGGAGCAGAGGCAAGGAGACAGAAAAGCAGCAAAGGATTTAGACAACTCGGTGCTCCTGCAAACATTCAGAATTCATTTGTAAATGATTCCATACGTTCTAGCTTGACTCTAAATGCTTTAACCCTTTGATTGGCACCGTAAGAAACAAAGATTGAAAATAAAACGAATTGTACAATGGTGTTCCTTGAAAGTGAAGTCAGTGAGAAAATACACTCAAGGGATTTAATAACACACCATTACATTTACAGCGGAACTCCAGGTTGCGAGATTAATCTGTTCCGGGATCGAGCTCGTGAAATGAAAAACTTGTGAGCCGGGACCCGTTTTCACATAAGAATACATGTAAAACCAATTAATCTGTTCCAATACCCAAGAAAACTCCTGTTACAGGTCAAGCCTGTTGCTTTAAGTGGATGTGACAATGCAAATCTGGTGTGCGACGTCATTACGTAATGTGTGCAGAAATGAGTGTGTAGAAGCAGACGGGAAGCAGACAGCGTGTGGTGGTCAGCGGCTTGGATCAGACTGCATCGGGAAGGATATTATTCCCTTTTTTTGCTTTATTCTTCCAATGGATGTATCTTGAACGGGAGACGAATCTGGGGTTGCGACCGGACACTAAACAGAACATGTGGTGAGGGATTTGTCCTGCATATCTGGGTTAAGTGCACACGGCTGTGCAACCCGTCTTAAGCTGAGTGGAGTTTGTGGTTTTGCTTTAAATTAATATTGCAAATGTAAGATCATTTTGACAAAGTATCTATGTTGATTTTGTTAATTTTGTTTCTGATGGTATTTTTGTTGTTGGGAAAAGTTGAGTTTTCTTTTATTCTTGGTGAAATATAATATGTAAAGATGCACCACACAAATCCCTTTAACTGCGCACAGAGCCGCCCGTGTCCTTCCACCTGCATTGAGATCATAATACGGGTTTTCTTCTTACCACTAGCATCCTTCTTAGCCCCCATGATGAAAAAACACAAAACAAAGCACGAGTTCAGGTGAAAAAAAGGCAAAAAAAAGGAAAAAAATGTACTCACAATTCAAGTACAAAATGTTGCCCGACGACTTCCTCGTAACCCAAAAACTTCGTATGGCAGAGCACTCGTAACCTGGCGTTCCACTGTATTTGGAAAATCACCAGTGTAGTTTGTGTTGTATGCAAATTACTTCTCATATTCATATGAGATATGAATATCCAAACTCAATCAATAACAAAGCAAACAGTAAAGGACCAAATAATGTCAAGGAATGTAAGCACCACTCATCATTCAAGTAACGTGTATGGTTCTTATGTTTTACATGCATTGGTGTATTGTGTGTGCCAAAAGTCTCTGCTGTTGTAACGGTGGTGGGTCTGAACCTGTTCCTGAGGTGTAAGAGGTGGACGTATGGCTCCTGGTTTCTGGTTGTTGCATGTGGGATCAAGCAGGTTGTTGCCGGTCTGCTTCCTCTAGTTCCTCTAGTCAAATAACACCGGTGTCAGTGATGGACATTTACTTCTCTGGCAACTTGTCTGGTGGTCCACCCTGCCTCCAGCATTCCAATGACATGATCCAGGTCAGGTTGCCCCATTCATGGCATTCTTACAGATGTCATTTTCTCCAAAGCTGTGGTGCTGTTTTACAGAGTTTGGTGTATTTGACAGAGGTGTAGTCATTTAGGATTGGTTGCACAAATGCATTGAGTTCTTCACCAAAAGTGTGTTTGGAGACACAGGACTACTCACAATAATCAGTCAGGTGTGGCCAAATCCCACATGGAGAAATTATCATAAAGGCAACCATAGATGCACTTGTACAACTAGATTTATTAATTGAGAAAAACTCCCTAAATTGAGTGGTGCGTTATTAAATCCCTTGAGTGTGTCTTACAGTGTAATACTACTGACAGCCACTGGGTGCTGCTCCAACAACCTTTGTCTCCCATTTGGCCCTTATCCACTGAAAGCATTGCTTCAGCATCGCTCATCTCAGTTCACCACCAAAGGTGATTATAACATATACATCCTGCAGCAGATGGCATTGTTAAGCATAAGGACAACATTTTAATCAAATATGAATGTAGATATTCATGATCTATGCATACAAACAGAACAAAAAAGAATTCAGGCCTGGATACTTGGTAGCCTGCACTTTATAAATCTGAAATGCTTCTGAAAGCAATTCCAAGCTAATTGAGAGGATCAGTAATTGTTCCTTTGGTAAATCAATTCACATGTCTATTTGGCTGCTGATTGACTAAATAAATAGCCTGTGACTCTGCAGTTTTTTTTCTTCTTCAATGACTTCTTGGTGTTTTAAAATGGATACAATAAGCCTGCCCTGAGACCCTTTACATATGTGTGACTTGTTTCTAGACAACTGTGGACCCAGTTTTATGTTTTCACTGTCAAACAACACATTTGACATCATGAACTGCCTCTGAACTAACCATGGAACTGGAATAGTGGAAATGGGGTAAATATAATAATTTTAAAAATAGTCCACAAGAATGTTTGCAGTTCTCGTATTGACCAAACTCAAGTCAGACAGAAATGCTGTAGATATGATCTTGTAAGACCTGGTACATGTCACACTTTCAACATCAACATCTGATAACAGAATGGTAAAAGAGCAAAAAAGATGTTAAACCATGGTTTATTACCTGTCTTTCAGTCACTTATCATACACAAGCCAAAGATAAATCCATAAAAAACACCCTCATACATAAAAACTCACCCACACCCACAGCAGTACACACTTTAAACATCTGAGCGGTGTGTGTGGCCATGACAGCAACTAAAAATCACTGTTGGAATTAATTCATGAGTCATTAAATCAAGTGGAGCATTTCAGCCATGCTATTTATACTTTAGAAAGTGAAAAGAGGAAGCTGCTGGAGTGACTCAGCAAACAGTTTTGTAGGTTGAAACACTGATTTAATCCTACAGCCAATCAGCTGCTTTCACAGCCAGTTTCCAGGCAAAAATAATGTTAGTGAAATAGCAGTGAGTAAATCAAATGTCCACACTTGACAAAAGTCTGATTTCCAGTCATTATTACAAACAGTATAACATCCATTTACGTTGAACAGGTCCGAACTAATTCATCTAGCCCTTCAAATATTCCCTAAAGGTCACATTGTGTACCAGGGTACTGTAGGTTTGTTCATATATATATATATATTTATATATAAAACAGTTACAGTTAAATAAGAACAGTAAATAATGAAAAAAAAAACATGTTTTTCTAGTGTAACAATATTCCAATGTCAGAGATAGTAATGACATTTTAAGATTTTAAGAACATCATGTCTGATTTTAATATTTAAACACCGGGCTAAATTACAACTTCTGTTGTGGCAACTTTATAAAATTAACTATAATTTGAAATCAATTCATCTTTAAATGTCATTCATCGTCTCTATTCATCATGTGCTTACAGTACCTTTAAATGGCCAACAGCTCAGCCTCAACTACAACTTTTGTGGGGATGTGCGATGAACTTTGTGAGACATTGTTCTGTGTTTGTGCCTGGTGTAACACATCTGTAATATGTGGAATGACAACACAGTGGCAGTAGTGAAAACAGAGGCCTTTGGGGGTAAGAGGGTTGTAACAGATTTTGGTGTGCAGTGGGTGGCACATAATTTATTACTTCTCCTTCTCAGTTGGTAAGCTGTCATATGATGAGAGGTTACTATGACTTGAATGAATATGACAACTTAATTTAGATAACAACCTTCGAGCTTCCCATCCTGAGTGTGACATCATGGCTGCTGTGTGAGTATGGATTATCATCCTACCTGCTTCGTATTCAATGTTGAGACATCATCCAGGTGAGCTTGTATACAGTACGAACAAGACACTGGGATGATAAGTTACGCTACATGAGGAGAAGTAAAGCAAATCACAGGGAGCACCGGGAGAACATTACATAGCAGTTAGACTAGAGACACCATTCAATTCAATCCAATTCAATACAGCCCAATCATTATCTAAGATGATCTTTAGGTGCTTCACAATTTAAGGCTGAAGCCTCGAAGAAAATACGGACAGCAAACCCAACAGAACCTCTGAGAGCAAACACAGAATGATGGGGGGGCGGGGAGGGATAAACACCCTATAATGGAAGGAAAAACTTCCAGCAGAACCAGGGCTCTAGGTAGGCGGACATGCGTGTCGACCAAGTGTCTCAGGCTCCTTATATGAACCGTCCAGATCATTTCCAGCCTTTTTAACTGGGTCCGTGTCTGCCGTACTCTGTCAGGGCACATTCTGGACCATGCTCTGCTGAGGCTACCTGGAGGTCATGCTTAAATGGGATTATAGAGATATAGAACTACAACATATACTGTATAACCAATATTTCCAACACATATAACTAGTATTTCCGAAGATCAAGAGATGTTTCATGAAATGCTTCCTGAGTGTCTCACGTGAAGCTGACTGTTCATTTGAGTATGTGTTTCCTTAAGTGGGCAGTTGTATTAACTGTAGACATCTTAAAAGGGTCAAAAAATTTTGGTCCCACTCGCCTGTCTGATTAGATCCACCCCAAAATGTGGTTGCACAAAACAGATTACATGATTAATTCAACCAAATAAACAGCCATGGTGAAAAAATGTGGCCAAACATTACTTCCAGTCTATGGCTTTAAGTTAATCAACATATAGTGGTACCCCGTTTTACGAGCGCATCGACCTACAACTTCTTTGTGTTACGAGTAAGACGTCGGACAAAATTTTGCACCGTCTCATGAGTAAAAACTCATGTTACAAGTAAAATAGTTCCCAAGAGCACGTTCTCTCGGCTTCGTCGGCTTCTCTCGGCGCAATACCACTGGAAATTGTGGGGGCGCTCTAGCACAGTACAGCGCATGTGGCGGGAGATAAAAGGAGAACAGAACACGACATAAAACACTGAAAGATTAACAAAAATGGCTCAACTTTTTGAGGAGAGGCTCTGCCATAGACTGTATGGATTAGTGTCATCTTGGACAACATCTTGGAGACAAAAACAGAATGCAACCATATTTGTACAAATGGCGGGGGTGCCAGCGGAGCAGAAGCTTCACACCAAATTACCAGGCCAGTCGACAGAAGGAAAACCACACGCCTTGGAGGAGAAGCTAACTAACTGCTAGCCTTCAGACGTGCTAAAACTTCACCAAGCAGTGCTAAACAAAATCATATTACAGTGTTGTTAGTGTAAACACTTACCCACAACTGTAGTCAAGTGTATCTCAGGTAAAACTATGTCCATATTGAATAAAGAGAAGATACGAAGGTCCGACTCCTCCGGAAGACTAGTTACTATAGCAACATGTACCGTAATCGCACGGCAGCGATATGTTGGATTATTTGCTGTACGTAATATGATGTTGATGCAGATGAAACACGAATGACCGACTTGGCAAAGGAATATGGTCGAAGTGCCTCCTCCACCAGGCGGCTAGTTCCGATTGAAAGGCTGCCGAAGAGTTTGTTAAGCTTCCTCAACAACGGACTTCACTTCCTCAACAAGTGTTTGTGACGAGACAGGGCTCTTCTGGAAGAAAATGCCATGGAGGACATTCATCACTGCCGAGGAGAAGAAACTGCCGTTTAGTCCGTGTACATTCTCGGCCGCCATCATGCTTCCTTTGCCTGCAGCCATCTCTGTCTCCAAGGTAAGTGTGATTATAAATCATTTTTAGAACTAATTTCATGCATTCCTTTTCAGTTAATTAACATAACTTAATTTCAAATTATAATAATGAATAAATGTGCGTGTACAGGTGTGTTTACATACTGTATATGGGAGTTTTCATGGGTATCGGAATGGATTTTTTTGATTTTACATGTATTCCTATGGGAAAATCATGACGAGTTTTTCACTTCGCGAGCGTGACACCGGAACAGATTAAACTCATAAGACGGGGTACCACTGTATATTCATGCATTTGCTACCCCTTAGCAAGGGTCGGAGAGGACACTGGAGCCTATCCCAGCTGACTTAGAGTAAAGGTGGGGTACACCCTGAATAAGTTGCCAGTTCATCACAGGGCCGTCTTACAGAGACAGACACTCACACTCATAATTTAGAGTGACCAATTAACCTAAACCCTAGTGCATGTTTTTGGTTGTGAGAGGAAGCCACAGTACCCACAGAGAACCCACACATACACAGGAAGAACATGCAAACTGCTCAATATATAGTCCATTCATAATTATGTCTTACATTACAGGGAATAGGTCCATTTCTCCTCATGTTCAGGTCCATTCAGATCCATTTGGATACTGGATACCACATACTTAAGACACTTGAATAAAATTGCACCCAGCTTTGTTCCTACGAACCAGGTGGACTCAAGTAGTTCTTTCAACCAACCTGACAATAATAGTGCTTTGCCAACTCAGGTCAATTAGGTTTAGTTGGACTTTCTTACTTGTCTTTACAGACATTTCAGTAGAAGGACACAAAGCCTAATCACAACTCATCTGCATTCTTTCCATCATTGGATTGGCTAGCAGATCACAAAAATATCATTATTTGCAAATGATGAAAGAGTAAGGGATTTAACAAGTTACACTATGAGCCCCATATGTTGTCAATATTCGTGTAATGTGCTGATTCAACAAAGCTGAATCAAAGACAAGAGCTCAGTGGTGGACACAATGAACACAAAACATGTTGTATTGACAAGAGCCATCCGTTCTATGCATCCCCACTGCAATGGAAAACAAGTTGAGCTGCAGGTGTTCATGGTTTGTCATGAATCTGCATAGTGTACGTAGCTACCTCCACACAATAGAAAAACACTACAACTAACCAACTGCTTCACACTTCCTGGTGTCATTTTATTGCATAGATGCACGTCTTTGAGCTGAAACCGGCAACAGGTAGAACATCATACCAAAGAAGGGTAGGTGGTGAGGAGAGGGCCATTGAATAAGACAAAGAGCATAAAAGCTCCATCCATTTAACATTTACTATAAACTTTACTGATTCGACTCAAAATAAATAAGTAAATACTGTATATGTAAGACTATTCTAGCTAGTTTGTTACTAGCTTGGTTTTATGTCACAATTTTTAAATATACAATACTACTATGGTCTTATATTTCAATGTAAACAGTGGTTAACAAATAAGTTGAACAGAGTGGGAGGGACTTGCAGAAAACTGACGGGGAACTGTTGTCTGAGTTACGTCAGTTCGCTCCAACTATAGGCCACGAACAGCAGGACTAAGCAGAGGATGTGAACCAGGCTCGAGCCAATAAGGTCCCACATTTGCCAGGCTGGAGGCGGGGTTTGAGTGGTGACAGAAACCAATGAGGGAATCTCGCAGGAGGCAGGGCTTGGGGTTGGGATTGCAACGTCCTGTTTGCTGCCTGGAGAGGTTGTATCCAAGGCAACCAGTGCCCGAACAGCGGTGCGAACTGGCTGCAGGCGGCACTGGAGGATGTCATAGGGCGAACAGAGAGAAGACTGGAAGGGGAAGAAGGAATGTGGGAGAAAGGAAAGAGGCAGGAATGCAGAACAAGGAAGGGCAGGAAAAAGGAAGGAAGAAGAAAGGAAGTCGGAGGCGAATAAAAGGATGAGGCAGATGCAGAAACAATGAAGAAAATAATGATGGAATGGGCATGGGAAGGGAAAAAACACATGATCATAAAAAAGGATTGAGACAAAAATGAAAGTTTATCATGAGAGTCAGATAAAGTCCACTCAAAAAACAAGGGGATGAGAAATTAGGTTTGAAAAAAAAAAATTGTTAAAAAAGGAGAAAATGAAGGATGAATTTGAGAAATGAACAGAAGAGGAGCAAAGGATGTGAAACAAAATGTTGAAACAATGCAAAAGGAGGTGGAGGACGAGAAGTGGATGTGGTGCGATCCAGCCGGAAAGTAAAAAAAGAAAGAAAAGGCAGGAGGTTAACCAATGAGCACAAGACATCAAGGGTCATAGAAAAGAACGTGAGCTGTGCAGTGAAAGATGCAGGCAAGAGTTAGCATGGCAACAAGCAGGGATGCTTACTGAGAGGATGGGGAGACCAAATGCAAAGGCCTCTCTCTTCTTTCCCAGTAAGCAGACTGCGATGAGGAGTGAAAGGGCTGATGGGAAAGAACCGGTGCAGTCAGCCAGCAGTGCAGCGGAGCCATTAGCCTGTATGAGCTGTTAGCACATTAGCTTGCAGAAGCATTGGTCGGTAAGACTGTCAGCAAGCAGCTTCGATGGACAGTTAGAAGCACTCAGTTGAGAGAAATTGAGAGCTCATACACCAAGCAGCACAATCAAAGTAACTTCAGCTTTTGCATTCTTTCTACTAAGGGATCACAGAAGCTGTAGACACGTTAATATAACAGCAGAAAATGATACAAACCAAGAAAGAACAAAACAAACACTAGAAACACGCAGAGAGCAGACCTCCACCAAGGCAGCTCAGTTTCTCTTCATGGTAAAAACCTACCATTATTATTTGAACTGATGCTCATTTCCTCCATAATGTCACTGCACCAAAATATAATATTCCTATATTTATTTGACCCTCATTTTTGGATATTTTGATCGTGAAATTCAGATCATCAGCATTTGGAATCACAATACAAATTATTATTAGTTCAACAGTTATACAAGAAAAATCATTTCTTGTGGCTCTAGCTCCGTAAATGGTGAAGATATGTCAAATCTGTGAACACATTACTGAGATTTTCCACTACAATTTGGTGTAGCTATTTTTCCTGAACCCTGTAAGTACAGTATAAGCATTCTGGGTCACTAATATTGTCCATAACAGGATCAAACTTTGTGGTTTGACAGAATCCATTATGGTGTTATCCTATGTTTTTTTGATACATGTTCTGGGTGTTATTTGTAGCGTTACAAGGACAAACGTTAAATTTGGCTCTATCGCACAATCATGAAGAATCCTTCTAATCTTCTGGATCCAGGTGATGATCCAGATCACTCCCAGAATCTTATTGATTAGAAAAGGCACAAGGACCAAACAATCTTGGCAATTTCATTTAAATCCATTCCTAACCTTTTGAGTTATGTTGTGAACTATCAAACAAACAGGTACACGGCAACAAAAACCTAGCATCCTTGGTAGAGGTAATAAAGTATGATCAGTATTAAACAGTGAAACTGAAAGTACATTTTTGTACACCTTTACTGTTGCCAGTTTATGTCAAGGAAATGGCATTGATTTGTATTTTTACTTTTGCTTTAATTTAAAGTCATGACAACTCTAAGAGAGAGATGACTGATGATAGTACCAAATTACTGACCTGCCAGGTGAGGGCGGAAATAAAAATGATTTTGGAAGGGACCCAGGACTTTCAGATTTCACAACAGAAAATAAATAACCAATTGTTTTAACTGAATTTCCTGAAATCTCTCTTCTAAAAGGAAACATAAAATATGGACTACTGTTGTCATATAAACATGAGCCAGGCTGAGAGCTCTGACCACCAAGTCCAGCTCTCATTAGGTTTTTCAGGTACCTGGTCAATGTGTGAAATGCTTGTAGCATTTGACACATCAGCCTCACGGTGGACTCACGCATCCAGGTTGACGGTGTATCAGGCATATTGGAACATTTAAACAGTTACACACATACACTGAACTTAAACAATAAAGCCCACATTCAGACTGAAGCTTTTATTATGATTGACTCTTGTCATGATGGAAGAAGCTGAAAGCCATAGGCAGCGATGGCAGCAGTGGTGAATCAGTGTTAAATAACCAAGAAGAATCATGGAGGGAAACTAAAGCAGCTCTGGGGAAAACGCTGAGTGAATCAGAGGTTTGAATTTTCCAACAATGTCAGATCTGGCAGCTATTTTCAGCAGTCCTTGGCTTTTATCTGACTCCTTTCCAAGTAGATTTTTTATGATCGGATTATTTCAATGTCAGATTTACCATTTCACTTTCGGACATCCCTGACATAAAAACATAATTTACAGGATGGAGGCTTGATTTAAAAACTCTAGAGGTAAACATGATCATTAAGTATTCACACACTGCACAGTTACTGGTTGTGATATCTGCCGTTGTCATAAACATGAAGCCACCAGCATTAACCCCAGATCTGCTTCACTGTACAGTGTCCTGCAAAAATAATTAAGTCTTCACTTTCAGTTCCCACCTCTGTTATTCACATACATAATTAAACACCCAGTAAATGAGGACTCTTTCACTTATTCTGCAGGACACCTACACAGTTCCTCCGATATTTCCATAATGCGACAGGGATGCAGGGGGTAGAGGGTTGCTCTGATGAACTGGGGGAGTTTTCAAGCTGCTCGTTCAAATTCCCGTTCAGCATCAGTATAAAGGTTTCAACAGGTTTTACATGCTAGAAATAGTAGCTTCAAACCAGGCATTAGAGACTAACTAATGGCACAGTTACACAGGTAATTAACATGAAAATCGACAGCCTCCAGGGAATGCTGATTACGTTCTTTTTAAAGTTCATACGCTTGCACTATTTCCTTAAATAAAAACTTATTTACAACCTGGATCTCTAATAATAGTCTAAGGTTGACACAATCATAAAGGCTGATCATCAAGTACAGACCTCATGAAAAAAACATGGACAAACCTGTGGTATGTGCTGCCACTTAAGCATATAATATTCATTTCTACTACTGTAATTCAATACATTCAACAACATAATGGGACTATTTTTAAGATGGCAGCGCTTACAAACTAAAAGCGTCACGGAGAGAGCAGATCAAATTGAGGTTTTCCACCAAATATGCCCATTTTTACATATTAAACAAAGAAAACAAGAAATATAGCCCCGACTCTAATACAAGCCTCCCTCAAGTAAAGACCTGGTACTTTCTGCAGATGACGTGAAGCCCCTGGACCCCATTTGAGGAAATATGGTACCTTTGATAGATGTTTAATAAAACTCAGTGTGGAATCTCTTAGTATTTGCTTTTGTCAGATTTAGTAAGAAATTAAAAAATAAATTGAAAAGACCTCCAGCTCAGAAAAGCAACCATTCTTGTTCTTAGAGCACTATCAGGAAGGTTTAGGGTTGTTGTATTATCGTCTGTGTCTTACCTCCGGAACACCAATCTTCCTACAGGCGTCCAGGAAGTTCTCCACATTCCTCCGACATTTGGCCATGCTGAGTTTGGGCTGAAGCACAAAGTCACTCATTAAAACACACACACATAACAACAGATAATCAGGAATAACTATGGCTCAAAGGATGCATTTCTCTCATCACTACACAAATGAAGTGCTAATTCTTCAGCCAGTGCCACTTAACACTCGCTGTAACTGAAACCAACCCCTGAAAGAATGCAACAAAATCAGTGGGATTTATTTGAAAATTTCATTCAATTTGCTTTCTTTTACACTGCACACATCTCAGATTAACTTACTGCCTTTTAAAAAATAAAAACGCATTAAGAAACACAGTTTCATATTACAGGCCAGCAGATTCCACATCATGACACCCAAACTTACAAAGTAAACTTACTCACTACAAAGGATCATAACATCTCTAGTTGTTACTGTAAGCTATTATACAGTGGTCCCTCGCTTATCGCGGGGGTTACGTTCTAAAAATAACCTGCGATACACGAAATCCACGAAGTAGTCAACTTAATTTTTTTACAATTATTATATTTGTTTTAAGGCTGTAAAACTCCTCATCACACACTTTACACACTATTCTCAGACAGGCGTGAACATTTTTTCACATTTCTCTCTTATTTAAACACTCTCAAAATTCAAACCTTCGTAGATTTTAAATAAAAAATTTGTATTATAGAACTAAAGATCATAACCTGTTTTCAGCCCCAAACATTTGTTTGAGAAACAAAAAAAAACAAACGCTTTCCTACAAAAAAAAAAAAACACGATGACC
>JAQQAE010001327.1:0-25982 GCA_029823295.1 Pseudamia nigra
TGCATTTGGCCCTGGGTGTAAATACACTCATTAAACCAGTGTCCATGCCCATTACATTCCACAGCGCAGTAACTCAGATGATGATTTTAATTATTCTTTACAAATGTGCTTTATCATTTTGGTCATTTTTACTCATTTTTTTGAGAATTTTGTTAATTTTTACTAACATTCTTGATGATTTTGCCCCCCCCCAGAATTTCATCAAAAAACCTACGCCCTTGCATGCCCGTGTTTAATGGACTCTAATGCTGAAAATGGCTATTGTATTTGTCTTTGTTTATATTTTGCAATTTATATCTGTATCTTCTTTTCACTCTCCCTGACACTGCTTGTCTCAGTGCCCCCTCCTCCTCTCCCTCTGCTTCTCTCTTTATGCCTGTATTTTAAATCCTCATATTTCTGAGGTATCCACACATGGAAGAGACTGCAAACTCTGCCAAGAGTTGCAAAACCCAACGGCTTTCCCCATCGCTCAGGCCTGGATCAGCCTTCTCTGTTGACATCCGTCGCTACAGGATACTATTACACTGAACTAACAAATTTCAGATGGGGAGCTGTTATTAAGTGGTCTGGAGACCTGCTCCTGTTTACTGGTGCCGCAGGTATTTACATCCCCTAAACACCAACCAAGGACAACCATCTGAGTGTGGTCATAGAATTCAATTTTTGAACATCTGAAGTTGGTGACTTGCTGTCTATATGTGGGCCACCTACAAACTCTGGAGGTGTTGGTTGCAAAGATAGTCCTAATCTAATTCAGTGTGATAACTCAAAAGATCTAATTCATTAACAAATGTGTTGTTTTACTGGTTAATATGTGTGTGTCCAATATTCAAAGATTGTTTACACTTTCTATGACATTTTTTTCTCATTTAATCACAAATTACTTTTGCCATACTGTTCATGTTATGAACATTGAAACAACATAATATGACTTTACACGTTTAAATATTTAGGCTGGTTGTAGGAGTGGATATGGCTGAGCTCATTGCTTAGATCCTTGTTTCACTGAGGCACAACTTCACAGCCTGGTGGAGGAAGGAGACTCACTTAGTTATCATCCTATCGAAGCAGTCAACTGCACTGACATTTGTCATATGATGATTCAGTAATGAGAGTGTCTGGCACGAGGTGGGAGCTCCATGATCACAGATATACATAGGAAGATTGCAGCCAAGCCACAGGCCCTGTCTGAGTGCTGACCTGCTGTGATCTGTGTGGCTTGGTGGCTTTTCAACGCGTGTTTCCTAAACCTCAGAATGTGAGCCACATAGATGGAGCCCCTAAACGGCTATGCCAGGACAAACTCTACAAGGCACACGATGTACTGACGGAATATAACTTTACTTGATAGACTCAAATGTATCTGAAGAAAGAAGCATGTATCTTGTGGCTTCAGTCAGGCTCTTTCTAGTTTATTTAATATCTGGCAATTTACACTAGGTTATTGATTTTGTTTATTGACTTGTGCAGTGTTATGAAGTATGGGAGCTAAAATCAAAAATAAATCTTTACAGTGGCAAACCTCAATCCCACCATTGAACAAATAAAACACAAAACCCATTTGATAACAGAGTGAAAGTCTTCCATTTTAACATGTGCGTGTATCGAATCATAGACACAAAAGAAACCCAATTTGTTTAGATAATTTAGTTGCAGTTTTACAGCAGACACATTCTTTCTCAGTGACTATGGATATTATGACGGAGCGACTGAAACCAGACCAGATCCCCAGTCTTAGCTGCCAGGGTTTGGGAAGCACACACGCATAGAGGAGAGCACACAGCAGAAATGAATGGATTCAATTCCGTCAGCTTCATCTTGCTACACTTATCAACCATAATAATATTCCCAATGGTTTCACAAAGAGCTAAGAATCAAACACCAATACAATGACCCCCTTGCCACTGTCATATGTAACCACTTGGATCCAATTATTTGCTAAACTGCAAGCAATTTTGGAGTGTATATAATTTAGTGGGTTTCATAATATGCATTGCAAAAAATAAAGATGATCACAACCAGGGACCTGGCTCTCATGTTCAGCCAACGGAATAGAGATAAAAGACATGTACGACAAAAACAGAAGGTGATAAGGTAATCCAGACATCTTTTGCTCAAAGGTATTATCATTCTATGGTGATCCTGCAGTAATCTGTAAGTTTCATGATTTCCATCCACTGTCTTGTAACCTAATGTACCTTTACTCCACTTTTGATCTTAACGTTCCAATTTGAGCTGCTTTGTGCTTCTTCTTCGGTTTTCTATCACCGATGTTTGGTGTGTAACTTTTTACCCTTAAAGGCCCAAACAGAATTTTTCTGGCATGCCTAACTCATAATTATTTTGCTTTTCACGCATATTCCAGCAGTTAGCGTCATAATAGTTAAAGGAGCTATCTACAATGTTGGCAAAGTTCTTAGCAGGCCACTATGCACCCTGCTGGTCAACAAAGCTTTCAAACCTCATGGGTGCACGAACTTACACACTGACTTGCAGAGTTGAAAACAGTCAGTAACTACTACAAAGCTAGCAACTTTAGCTCATCTAGTCACAGGATGACTGGGGAGAAACAGCCTGCATTTCAGATTCCTTCAACATCAGTAAAGTAAGAAAAGAAGAGACATACTAGCTTGACAACTGCCAGTTTGTAAGCCAAGTTGACTGGCAGGTCACTTGTTTAATCATTTACATTGGACCGCCGCAAACAATTGGCTACTAGCTAGTTTGCCAACATTGTAAACAGCATGATTAAGCCCTAGGCTATAGGTCTCTTTTTTAGGATTTTGATATTTGATGTTGGTGTTTGGTGAGTAAGTATGACTTATATGTACTTGTAGAGGAGTTTCTTCTCTACAAGGAGTCTAATTTGATATGCAATATTTTTACATGATTGACGCAGTAGGTTATGCTTTTGTTGTGGAGTCCAGTGGGGTCCTTCAATTGTCTGGAGTCCCCCAGTTTGGGATCTATAGGGATTAAACAGAAATGTTTTGGCATGCCTAACTCTCTCATACTTATTTCGCTTTGCAAGCACATTCTAGCAGGCAGTGCCAAATTTACATTTGCATTGCTGCAAAAGAATGAATTTACAAATAATTTCAGACAAAACAACAGTACATTTATATGTTTTTGACACTATCTTGGGCAGTCATCTAGGTCTTAAAGTAATGTGATTGAAATTAATACATATTTTCAAGTTAGTTAACTAATTATAATGAATTTCCAACACTAAATCTCCCAAAATGTTACCCTACCAAAATTAAGTCCTTGGTGGGGTTTGCAATATGGTACAATAGTTAATAAGAGCTGTAGCTCCTCAATTTGCCTACTCTTTTTGTTCCTAATGAAAGGAAACTTAATCAAATCCACTACTCAGTAAAAAACTCTTGCTGTTGATCCATAGCATGAGAGTAATTTAATATGAAAGGCCAATGCTATGGTGCAACCATCTATTATTTTTTCCTTTGACTATAAAACTTCCTTAGCAAGCCCATACTTCTACTTCTCTGTGTGAGGCGCTGCCAGGAAAACAGGATTCCTAATTTGAGTAGGCGGCAGTAACAACAATAGTAAAAAAATCCACATCCTCTCTGTATTCATAAATAATAAAAAAGCCATCACCCTTTCTCTCGTACCTGTCAATATACTACGTTTAGAAGGAGACTATGTTCTTGGCTGTGTACTTAACCACAAGGCAGCCTTTCTTTCTGGCTACTATTAGCTGGACCTTGACCTGCTCCCAAAAGGCCAGAGGGTCAGAGGTGGAGAGTTGTGAAAGCACAGGCTGTCGATGCTACAGTACTTCCTTATCGCAGTAACTGTACCAAAAAGACACATGCATACACATGTTTAAACATACAGAAGCAGCTCTGCTTTAGTGAGTCCCATTAGACAGTTCAACCTCGTCTTTAATGAACACCCTGGCCCCCCAAACCTCCTGCCCCCCATCCCAGAGACAGCCTTGCGGCACACTCCAATGTTAGCGACTCAGCATGTTTTCAGCCGGTGTGGACGCGCTCTCAATCATCATTAGGGGTTTTGCGGAGTCCTGGGGTCTGGGCAACATGCCAGAATGTGTAAAAGTTTCCATGAGGAAAGCCTTGAGTTGCCTTCAGAAGCAGTGGTGGTGCACGGAGATCCTCAGGAAGGTTAGAATGCAATTTTTGTTGCCAGGGGGAAGTAGGGAGGAAAGGAAGACCAACAACAATTCTGTTTTCAGTTTGAGAAAACAAGAAGAGTTTCAGATGCACAAACCTTGAATTAAGAAGGAAACAATCATGAGCAAAACTTCCCTGCAAGTCGAGGTAATCAGTGCACATATGTCAAATGTCAGAAAATGGCAGCGGCTATGTTGCAGTGTGTTTTTTCTCTTATTTTCAGGAATAAGGGCCCTCTGTTTCCCTGAGAGGCAGCTGGTAGAAATCTGGACCTCTGATTAGCACTAGTTCCTTTGCTGTGTGCTGTATTCAGCTACATTTCATGATATCACCCATCACACGCTCAACTAATGAGACAGGACACACGGCAGCAGCCTCACACGACCAATTGCTCCACCCAGCCAGTAGGCTGCTTTAGCTCTTAGTCACTCAGGCATAAATCCACAGAGAAAAGCCTATAAACACCCAAAATAGGAGTGCAAGTCAAGTATTCACTATGCGTAATGATGGCTATAAAATCATCTGTATAAAAAGGCCAAATCTAAGATCAAAACTACATGTGTGTTTGATTGTGTGCATGTAGATGGATACGTAGGTCGCCTCTTGTGTATGATGTCACCAGAACTACTACTATAGATGTGACAAAGTACGCTGTCATTTCAGGATTTCTTTTTAGGTTAATTAGGCTTTTTTCATGAGTTCTAGAGTTTCATATATATATATATATATATATATATACACGCTGATGTCACTGAATTGGTGTTTTCTGTACCTCATAAAGACAAGGGTCTCAAGAAATGTGTAGAGAAATGTTGGGTTTATGCATACCCCACCATGTGTAGTTTATGACACTGAGTTAACAACGCTACACTGCAGTGTGTCGGTGTTTCATTCCTTATATCTATTCCATGAAAGCTTGCTGATTAGACTGAAGCAAATGAAAGCCAACAAGCGACAGCATAAGGGTACGGTGCTCCAATACAAGTACGACTGCCAATTGAATCCTTCCCTGAAATCCTTGTTGTAGACACCAAAACATTGCCTTCTGTGTTACTGTAGTAAATAAGCTCATATCACAGTAGAGGGAAGAGTTTAGCAGGTTATAATGGAGATGTGTATGGCAGCCAGGGGGGTTAACATCCTAGACTACCTCCATACTGACCAAGCTCCTCACGGTACAGTAGCTCACTGTTGATAAGTTGAGTGATTTCTCAGGGGCAGTGTAAAATCTGGGCCTGGCCAGAGAGACACATTTCCTCTGACTGATGAGAGCCGAAGGCCTCAGTGTTTGAGCGTGGGAGGCAATCCACTCTTGGGGAAGATCAAGTGTGCTCCTGCAGACTCCGAATCACCGGCCCCCAATTGCTTGGGAGGAACGCTACTCTACACGGCTGGCGTTAAATCACTGCTGCTGTGGTGAGGTCATCCACTTGTCTTCCTTCTCTAATGGAGCGCTCAGCTCGCTAACATAGGGCTCTAATGCTTGCGGACGGGGAGCAGGATGCCCTGAAAGCTGCCTTCCGATCTTATTTATTTTAGCTTAGGGCTCATTTGGGGGGTTTGGTATAGGGTCTGGCCCACGAGCAGCAGATGCCTTTGGAGTATGCTATTACCACCGCACACTTACCAGGACTCCAGGTGCTCACCACAGATGCTTGTGCAGACGTTAGGTGAAGCAAAACGGCAGCACACTGAGGTTTTTCAAGGGGCTGGCTTACTGTCCTTGATCAATCAATACAAATTCCTGTGCATCCCTAATGCAACTGTAATCACTGGCTGAATACATTTGGCTGAAGGGTTGACGAAATATTGAGCTTGCTAAAGTGACAGTGGATGGAGTAGTGGGGAGGAGAAACAAGGTTACATGATTTAACGTTGGCACTGCAAAGGAAGTTTGGTGTATATCTAATACTGGCTGTGTAAGAGAACCTCTTGACAACCTTATTACAAAATGCAAAATGAAGCTAGAGTTTCAGTTTATTTAAATTGACGTTGAACCCAAAAGTTTTGCCCTGCTATGTGTATTAAAAACAGAGTAAAAATAATTTAAAATCAGGTAGTAACAAATTAGATTTGCAGATGATCCAGTTTGATTTCAAGAATGCAGGAGAACATAAAGTACACAAAAAATGAGAGACAGAAAAGAAAAAAGCTGAAAATCAGTTTGGGGAGCTGATAACAGACAGACATGCCCCTGTCTCTGTATTGTGTGTGTTTATGAGGTAAGGACTAATGGGACTCATCAGGACTGACAGATATGCTGACAACTGCATTTCAACTCAATTACAGTTCCACACTAAAACTCCCCAGGTCCCCTCATGCCTATCACCCTTCTACTCCCAAAGCTGTTGAGAGAAGTGTGCACATGCCAAATAGAAGCACAAGAACAAGCTCCCACATACACATTCCATATCAACCAGTGCACCGAACAAAAGGTGCACAGGAAGGGTTCAAAGTGGTGTTTTCTTCCCCCCACCTTTATTAGGATTCAGGGAATTTCAGCATTTCACACTGGCACAATGCCAGTGCTCTATGAATATACATCATAACAAAAGCAAAGTCTCTGCTAACACAGATAACAGGTTGGTGACCTGAGAGACATAATGTGTGATGGACACAGGAGGCAATAATCTCAAACATATGGTCCCTTGGGTGTGACTGGTCTCATTACCAGAGGGAGACCAGTGACCCTGCAGTCTCCCTTGATGACGACAGCTGCATGGTGCCAACTCCAAGGGGAAAAGACGGGAAAACAACGCATCTGACTCCCGCCTCCCGGCATCGGTCCCAGAAAGATGGGAGGGGGGGGTTAGCTCTGTTCAGGAAGCCCCTACCCATTGTTTTGCTTCCTTCATTAGTAGTTGTGTCAACAGTTTTGTTGGCTATGCGTGTGCCACTGTTTTTGTTCGGCTGTACCACGGCTGACCTCAGTACTCTGATGTTTTGACAGATTGGTTCAAAATCCCATCAAGGCAATTTACTGTTTTAAAGTAAAGCAGCCACTTGGACAACATAGCCGGAGTACATGTTACACAAAAAGCAAATAAATCTGCTCAAGCTAAAATTAAACAAATTTGACGTAAATCTGCTGCTATGGTTTCACCAGAAAATGATGAGGGGTGCAACTGGGCACGCCTATGTGTGGGGGCATGCAGATAAGCAAAAGGTGTTAAAAAGATTTAATGTGTTATGTAAACTGGCGGACAAAAACCTCATGAGGATAGTTTCCTCTATGGAAACTTTCAGGCAATCTATGTACACTTTGGTTCTGGTAACTCACCGTCATCTAGGTACATCTGGTCCAGTTCCTGGGGCTCCTGCTTAATGGTGATCGACATGGAAGGGGAACTGGAGTCCTCACGGAGCAGGGTAGGTGAGTGTCCTCCAGCCTGAGCTGAGTTGGCTGTTCCATGACTTGGACTGTAGGCTTGAACAAATGGACTCTCTGGAGCCACACCGGGGGTGGAAGGGTGTGACACTGGGGAAGAAGAGGGGCTGCTGTTGGCATAGATGTGGTGGTAACCATGGGGTCCAGGGCTGTTGAGGTGGTTGGGACTACCCTGGGAATGGAGTATCCCCAGGGGAGAGCTGTGGTCTGGTGATGATGGGTGAGGAAGGGTGGGGCACCCAGGATTTTCCTGCATGGCTGGTGCCAAGGGGCCAGGTGGCGCTGCGTGAGTAGGGCTGTTTGGGAGGCACTTGCTGTATGCCACAGGGGACAGGTCATGCAGGGTGGGGCTGGAGCTGGGGGGCGATGATGGCATGGCAGCATGGCGTGGTGGGCACGGAGGGTACCCACTGACCAGGCAGGCATCAGCATCTGCTACAGGCATGATGGAAGTGAGCCTGGGCTGATTGTAGTACGGTTTAGAATGCATGGACAAGCCAGTCCCCATCGAGTCATACTCATCACTAGGTTCTGTCTTTATTATTGGAACTGGAGAAAAAAGGAAAAGAAAGGAAAGGAAAGACTTATAAAATGTGCAGGGGATCTACGTGGCACATGGAGTGTATGATCGAGAGTGAGTAAAGCAATGAGCAGGCACAATTGCTGGCGCGATATCGTCCATAATCCAAACAAATAACCACCAGTGGATATGGGCTCTGTGTCAACTTGACTGAGCTCTCTAAAAGAACAACTCCTACCACCTCCCACCCGCCACCCCTCTTTACCACATCATGAAAAAAAGCAAAAGAATAGAGGGGGGAAAGAAAAATGGATGAGTCATCAGTGTGGAAAGCCACAGCTGGCTCTAATAATGAATAAGACCTATTTTCTTTGGACTTTCCTTCAGCTCTGATATCCAATAAAAGACTACTTTAAAGCAGTGCTGCTGCTGTTGCTGCTGCTGCTCAAGGACCCTGGGACTCCTTGGTTTTCTCCATACTCTGAAAGTAATTGTTTCTCTCAGGACTAAAGATAAAGGGTAAAGTCAGAAAAAAGTAGATGATTTGATTTTGATTAGGTTGGCTGTACTTCTTAAGAGGCTTTAGAGCTGCGCCCGTGGTTTCAGGAGCTCCAGGCCTCAGCTAATGCATGAGAGTGCAGTGACCCCACTTGATCATCCTGCCCCCTCTCCTCTAGCTTTGAGGTTGGCATGGACTGTCTGCAATGTTTCCTGATTAATTCTGACAGACAGGTTACATGCCCTAGCTTTTCACTATCATGAGTAGTTATTGAAAATGAAATTTTCTATTAATTTGAATCTTAAATCTTTATCTGTGTAATTGAAAAGCAACAGCACAGACTTTAGTTGAGACAGCAGGATTGACAATAAAAAGGTCACTGGTGAGTTATTATCCATACACATACACAGACCTTGCCAACAGAAACTAATAGGGGAGTGTTAAGATACCCCAGATGCATAGAAAAAGCTTCTGAGTCACAATAGACACACTGTTTCTATTTCTACATATTGTTAAAATGTGTTAATGGGTGTGGTGAATGTTTGATGCCAACCATTAAGGATTTTTGGCCAAACTTGCTCCAACTGACATTTACTCCTAGGCACATGGTGCACACAGATGTCAGTATGAATAAAGATGTCTATCTAAACTGTGTTGTTGTATTTGTACAACTGTAGACAATAGAACCTTTGAGCATGGAGTGCACATGAAATGTATGAAGTACAAGTGTGTCATATAAAAACAGGCTGTTGCAATGGTTTATTATTGTGGAAGTTGGATTTGAAAGACCATAATCGCGCCTTTAGTCTCTGAGGTCCTGAGCTGAGGTGCTGTGATAACGCAGCAAGGAGCACGTTTACGTCAGCCCTGTCTGCTTTCAGAGCCCAGGGACGGGCCTAGTGTCTGGGGGTGCATTGTAAAGTGAGTCCCATGATGCACAGGCCTCCTCTTTACAGCCTGGGGGAATAACAAGAAAGTCACATGATGCATAATACATGTACAGTACTTCCTTCTGTAATTCCTCCTGTTTCTTTAATATGAATAGAATAGAATAGCATCATGTCATGGTGTGCTCAATTAAAAACTTTAAGTGATGCGTTCTTGGAGAAGTATCCAAACACTTAATTAAATAAAAATAAGGATGATCAAGTAATACTTCTCTACATCTTTTAAAACTGAAGGAGAGGAGGCTCCCCTGAGTATTGAACTGAGGATTGGTTTAATTACTATTCACCAGTTCTCCAGGTAAGTGATGATTTATACCAAGGAAAAAAAATGACATTTTGCCCAGATGCCTGGTAGCTAATCAAGCCATACAATTTCAACCAGCATCACAGAGTAGAGTTTGAGAGTAGAATAAGCTGCATTTAAGTTAGAATGTGTGGAATGTTCTTTTCTCAACAGAATGTCATGTCAACATTATTTTCCTTTCTGTATTCTGACTGTGAGCAAGACTAGCAAAATAGGAAATCAAATCACATGGACTACTCGATTTTCTTAAAAGTTCTGAATATTTTTTTTCCAACATTCTCCTTCTGCTCCAGATATAAACAGAGGTCTCCCTCCAGCTCGATCCCATCTGTGTGTCTCTTTTTTCACTTTGTATGTGAGCTGAGAAAACAGATTCACCAGACGAATCCTAACTTCAGCTGGCTTCTATTTCCTCTCAACCTGTGGGTTATGGCCCACAGACAGTTGATGCTCTGCACATGGTTTTCTCTCTATCTCAGTTTCCTCTTGTCTCCTAGTATTAAACTGATCAGGTCTGATGTGGATATTTTATTGAGATCTTGTTTCCTCTAAAGGGAACAGGAATGGGGACATAGATGTAAGCCTGAATCAATATATTTGGTTCAGATGGACAAGCAAATAGGGCTAAAGGAGATTTGAAAATTAGCTTCTGAGTGAGACCTTATCTTCTCTATAGCCACAGGCGAGCAGGATTTCAGGATACAGAAATGTCTGATTCTTATTGCCATCGCTGGTCTGTTTGGATATATGACACAACCACAGTGTTGTGCCATGTATCTGAAATTCAGGAGTTGGCTTTTTGCAGAAATGATGCACTCATCTTCTTCTATGAGCCTAAATGTGCAGTGACATTTAACATGGAGCAGGTGGTAGTTCATTAACTCAAAGGTACCTGGTGCACCATGTCCCACTGTGTAGGCAATCTGGTTACCCTGCACAACATTGGCCTTAGTGTACTGTAGGTACGTCTGACTCAAAGCTGTACACAAGACAGAAGCAGTCTTTGTCCAATTTTGGAAAAACATGACTGTGCAAATATTTACTAAAGAAGGACAATGTGTGCATCGTTAAGTTTTCCTGTATGTGTCACAGAAGATGTTTCTGACTCTGCCCTCTCCTACTGCAACCACAAAACCAATAGAGCTGGGGGGAGTTGCACCCGTTTGCGTTAAGAATAGAACTTGATATTACAGAGGAATCTCCACACGGCCTGTAAAAATAAAGGGGTTCCGAGAAGTTCTCTGCACAAGCTTATTCATTGCCAGTGCTTTTTTGGCGTTTGTTGTTTAATGTGGTTGGTGAAAACTGTTTCTTATTTGAAGAGCAACACGTCACGTCTTTACTCACGCAAGAATGATTGGATGAGAGTTTGGAAAATGGAAGCTCATTCCAGGAGCCAGACAAGGACACTTGTACACTATGTACATCTCAACATTATAGACAACCATTTAGGCTTGACAAGCAAACCACAAGTGCTGCTGAATGGTATATCATAAGAGCTTCTGTCTTCAGCATCTGTTGGCTGAAGGATACTGGATATGGATTCTCCATAACCGATGAGCAGCAAAAATTGACATAGCTGACTTAATAGTCCTTGTTCTGTTCATCTATGTACAGTATAATAGAAATCATACCTGGGGAACGTTTCTGAAAAGTTTAGTTTTCTTGTCTGAAGCCCACTTGTAGAATTGCTTTCTTCATAAAAACACCCCCATGTGCTGCACTCACTGAATCAGTAAAATCCTGCTTTAAGTTCACAATATACTGTTTTGGCTTTGTTTCAACAGGCCTGTAGCACCACACCATTCAAATCACTGAAGCTTATCTCTGTCTGTCAGCTAGTTAAAGCAGCTCCGTTTCCACAACAGTGGAGAGCATCTGATAATGATATGTTATAACTCATGTTAGAGGGAGAGTGAAGCTGAGAGGAGATAAATATCTGTTTTGATGTCGACAACAAAACAGTCTATATTTGACATAATGTGTCTGATTTGAACAAAGAGGGGAAAAAAGTGAATCTTCTCTTTGTCCAGTTGCTCAGGCACAAAAGGTGCCAACCACATATGTATCAGCATCAAAGAATAACAAGCTGATCACATGACAGGAATGGAAAATAAAGGTGGTTTTCAGAAGCATCTGTGTCCCAGAGTGTGTTTGCTTCATCCTTCCGCTGTTTCAAACAAGTCGGGCTATTTTAGGCATTGGGTTTGCCTTTTTATAGATGAACAGACACCCAAGTGTGAAAGAAATGTTCTCTCTAAACAACGTCAGCGACCGCAAATGTGCTTGAAGTGGGACAGCAGGCCGGAAACCCCTTTTCATACAAGCGAGCAAAAAAGTGTTGACAACAGAGAGTGTGTGTGGGAGTCCTCCTCCCCAGCCCACCACGAGTACCTGGCCACACTGTTGGTTGTTTCTTTCAATGTTGACACACATACACACACGTAGACACACACAACGAATGCCTCAAAAGCAAGCAGCTTCACTAGGGTTTCCTCGTTCTTTGTTTCTGCATTGAATGTATTAAAATAATCAATGCTGCTGAGTCTCTTTGCAGTATTTATAGCTTTTGCACAGTACTCTGTCATTGCATTTACACTAATAAGAAGTTAGCAGAAAACACTTTCTATAAAATATACATTAAATATTTTTGATTCCTTTGAAATTAGTTTCTCTCACTTTCCAATGTAAATATAAAATGGTCCACTAATATATACTTTAGTCTCTCAAGGGTAATCGAATCTAGATACTACACACTGTAGAGTTTGTTGTGGTGTAACTGCAGCACTTATCCAACTCAGATGTCTCCATTTTGAACAGTAAATATTTATTTTTTATAAATCTGTCTGTATGTTTCAAAGTGTGTCGTCAAAAGAATAGTAAATCTGAAAATAGAATTGAATAGCTCGTGATTCATGCCCTCTTTGGCTCTAACACCAGTGGGTTAATTATGCTCCTTTGAGAAAACATCAGCTCTGCCTGTGTGGTCCACACTGTACTTGTGGTTTACTTGGCAGCAAAAGAGAGAACAAAGCAAGTCATCTTTTAATTAGAGCTGTGTTTATGCTCAGGGAAATGACTTAGAGATGCACAGTGAAGACTGATAAGCGTCTCCATCTCTTTATTTCTCTCCTTCTCTGCACCAGCTCAGTATATGAAATGGATATGCTATATATGGCCATGGTTTGTCTGGTCTAGTTACCCACAATGCACTCTTCATAACGTTTCTATCACAGTAATCAGGCATCTCCAAATAGGGTCCTGCTCTACTTTCTCTGAGAGCCTCATCCAAAATCCAAATCACTTATCTCCTGTGGCCATAAATACATCTGCTGATAATCTAAATGTCACATCTTATTAACAGCTGTGTACGTATAGAACCATGCAAGCTATCCCAGCAGCATTAGGTCCATTAGGCACTGATCAATGAAAACAAGATACCATTGTTTAATTCTAATGGATTTCGCTAGTTATCATGAAAGGAAAGGGGTGTCAAATAAATGGAAAGTTGCTGACTTGTTTCAACTAAACCAACAGGAACAATATGGGTGGGGGTGCCTGTAAGAGAATCACTAAACCTCCCTCCAGGTGCCAAATAGCTGTTTAGGACATTGACAAATGCACCAAACCTCTGGCTGCTTCAGTAAATCTGTTCAACTGTAGTATACGACTGTGGATCATATAAATAGGAAGCATGCTGTTGAGTACACATGCTTAGTTAACTGTGTCTGGATAAATGTAGATAGCAAATTCTAGACTATAACCGGATGATTGAAACTGATAGAGAAGCTGATATTTTGCCTGTGGCTGTTATCAATGTCAATAGCTCTCAATGTAATTTTGAGGCTGAGCACCTCTTTACACTCTCACCACTGCATTCTTTAAATTCCAATGTGAAAGCCATCTGTAAACATAAGCCTGGGACTCATGATAAACACAGAGAGAGGTATTCTTGGGTTTTCAGGTTGCTACATGAATGATAGGGCAAGGCTGTGCCTAGCCTTAAGTACGAGTGCCTGTATGTGTGTTTGTGTGCTCCTAGATGTGTTGGTGAACTGGGGTAGGGTGTGAAAGTCAGGTCGCCTGGGGATTGACTTCTCTACATCAACACTGCTCGGAGGCTCTGTCACTCAGCAGGTACACCTCATCGCTGGGGAACGTGGTCTCACTACAGAATAAACACACCACACTCTTCTGCTCTTACTCACAGGCAGCGGTCATGAGATGCCAGGCATAACGTCAAAAGCAAAAAAAAAAAATGGCCACAAATTTCATGTGACATGTTGACAACTGTAGTAAACCAAAATGAATGAAGGTCAAGATATGGAGAAATATTCTATATGATGAATGCAAAGTCTGTTTGAGAAATCTCCGTGTCATTCACTGTCAAGGGTAATAAAAAAGAGGGAGATACTTGTAATGATTACCATTTGGAGGCAGGTAAGTGAAACGCTGGTACTGGCTCCTCTTCCTCTTGCCATTGCACACGTAGAAGTTAACTGGTACCGGACTGGATGTCCTCTGGTTCCGATATGGTGGAATCTCCACAACAATCGTATTCTGAAATGTAATCCATAGCAAATAAATGATCAGTGGTGAAATGTAGGATTATTTAGTCAAGTACGGCACTTAAAGACAGATGTGAGGAGCCTGCATGTGAGTATTTATATTGTATGCACTATTCATAAGCAAATATTGCACTTTTACACTGTGCTCATACTTGGATATTTGCATATTTGCTTTTTTATTTGCAGGCAAACAAAAAAGGTAAACCAAAGGTAGATATTTGCAACTTCCACCCCCATACCAATTTTAGTATAAAGTTTATTCGTTTTCGTGCATGTGTATGGTTCTTATAAACTTCTTAACAAGACAACCTACAACTTTTGTGCAGTAGTGGATCTCCATGTTTGTGATGCACTGCACCCAGAAAATTATGTTGTATTTCTATTTAGAATATGATATTAGTACTTCTACTGTAAAGGTTACAAAGTACCACCGTGCTTTCCCCAAGACAGCTGTTTAAAACATAAGAAAATAAAATCAGAAACCTTTAATTTGGCTTGCTCTCGGTGGTTCTGTTGGGTTTACTCTCTGTATAGTCATGAGGTCTCGTCCTCGAATTGTGAAGCGCCTAGAGATAATTGGCGATTATGATTGGCACTATACAAATAAAGATTGAATTGAATTGAATTTAATTGCATATTTCATCTGAATTTATCTCAGTCTGCACATGTGGTAGACGTTTCTACAGCATATTTATCAACAGCTATGTTTGTTTTGCAGCTGGTCTGCAAGAGGCTGGACTGGAAACACGTCTAAATGAGCTTGTCTGGACAGTGTAGATGCAGCAGTAGAGCCCAGGAGGTTTGTCCGGTGTACATGTTTGTCTCTGAGGAAACCCTAGGGCTTCAGCTTTGTCCCAGTACAGCACAAGAGAAGAGGTAGCCGGCCCTCTTGTTTGCAGAGCCATGCCTTCTTAGATAGAAAGCATTGCCTGCCCCCCTTCCCCCCTTGGGCCACTCCTTTGCAAGTCTGAACGGATGTGAACTTTCAACTGCTTTCATGCTGTCAAGGGAACACAGAGAGAATTTGTCTGAGCATTTGGGTCTAATTCCTGGGACGGCTGTCACTCCTGTGGGGGTCTAAACAGGCAGAATGGGGCACTAAGACAGGAAGCAGATTTTTGTTGCTTTGCTGTGGATGGACGAGGTGGAATGACGGTGCGGTGGGTATGGAGGTGAGGGGTCGGCGTTCTCACCACTAATTTGCCCTCCAGATGACGACAATGAAAACATGCAGGTGGCTGATTGAGTGTGTGCGTGTACATGGTTTTCCCTCTTCATTCTAACCAATCAGAGTTGGCTCACTTTAAACAGCAATGAAAATAAAGTCAGGCAGGCAGACTTGGGAGCTCTAAGGCAGTCTGGTGGCAAATGACATAAGGAGAAGGCCAGGCCTTTAATGCTGTTTGTTGCATCTACAAATAAACACACTGAGGTATTTGTCTCTCATCGACTTCACCTCCCTGCACCGTTGCCCCGACCAAGTCCTGCACACGCTCTAATTTTCCAGCATCTGGGATTCTAGCCATAGCACATCAGCCAGCCCTGCAGGCCAATTAGGCATCACAGTCCACATCTAACCCCCTGATGCAACTAAGTCATTTACCTGAGTGAAATAACATCAACAACAAGGAGAAAAACAGCCTCAAGTTGCAGCATTTAGATGTACGTAGCTTCTTTTAGAAACTGTGCAAGTACAAATTGCCTCAGTTAGTTTACACAAAAAAAGATGGAGGAGGGGGAGGAAGAGTTGCTGCTGATGAAAGGCTTCAGCAATTCAAAACACACTGTCATCACATACAAGCAAACAGATTTTCGCAGATCCCGTACTTGACTTGTCTGCTCACTAAAAGCAGAGCTAACGAACCTCGGTGAAATGTTAATTAACTCCAGAGCACAAAAATCTTTCTGTGACACGTAGAACAACATTTTCCTCTCTTGCTATTCCCCTTCCCTCCATTTTATATTAACAAAATTTGAACATGTGATTGAGTGTCAGTACAATGAGGGAGCTGGTTTATTTGCTCATTACAGCTCTCATGAAAACCAGCAGGTAAAATCAGGGGTATAATCCACTGTTGGCTGCATGATCCAGCGCAGACGAGGTGTTTAAGTTCAACTAGCCACAGCACAACACTTCACTGTGAACTAAACGTCTGGCTACGCTGGGAGGCCTGTGCCGTGTGTGTGTTTCTGTGTGTGACTGTGTGTTGCTTCCACTTTGTAATCTATGTGTATCTTAGATGCAAAAACAATATGACAGCCCGCGTTTACTCCATAAGGTTACAGAGATTTTGTGAAAATTCCATTCGGGATTGCATGGGCTAATCATCATTGTCTGTGCTGCAACTTGTAACACCTTAGCAAATGTTACATCATTACAGGGGACAGATGAGGAAGAGAGAAAATGAGAACGTGTCAAGGGAGAGAGGAACTGAAGACAGCAAGAGCATTTCTTTGGAGTCATTGTAGTCTGAGGTGTACTTACAGATTTGATTGAGTCCTTGTCAACTTTGGCTTCTGTCTCCCACAGATGATGTCCATCTACAGATAAAACAGTTGTTTAGTCATTATGGACCTTGCATGGAATGTGTCTATAATCAATCTGTATGTGATACTTAATATGCTGGTACTGGGGCCTTTACTGAAAAAGCAGGATTAAGGTGTCAGCTAGGTAACTTGTTAATGTTCTATGTAGTAGACCTATAACCACCTAATGAATAATTAATTTAATTGTCAATACTGTACCAATCCTGCAAGCTCCAGTGCAACACAGACAAAGGAAGGCAAGAATTTCTAGAATTAAACCAGTGAGCAATGACCGGGGCTGTGCAGTGAGGCTGAAGTAACTTAAAGTTGTAATACTGACATTGATCGCTGGGGCATCGTTCACTGGGCTCCAAGAAGCCCTGACTCCCATAGAGTTACACTGGACTTGTCTCTGAAAATACTAAGTGAAAACATTTTTGTCATGAGTCATGATGGTTTCAAATATTTTTTTGGACCCTCTAATAAGTGATCCAATGGTCCATCTTCAAGTTTTACAATTTTATACGAACTGTCTATATCCCTTGGCTTTGTATAACAAAAATGACCCTAAAATAACCTCACAAAAACTGACAATAAGCCCATTTTCCAGTTTGAATTATTCCTGGTCTGTGTTCTTTAGTTGGTGTCAAAACCATTTCACACCAGCAAGATTATAGTTATAAGGGTACTGTACTTTTTAATTCATAAAATCTATAGGATTCTAATCTTGATGATAGGGCAGTTATTGTAGTACTGACCATTCTACTTGCAACTTTCACAAGTACAGTATTTTACCATGACTTTTTCCTGGCTTGGCTGCATTAGCTGCAATGCTTTTGGTCTGTATTTTTTATTCTTCAAATTCATTCAGGATTACATATGTGGATCTGAACCAGGCCATGTTTGCAACTAGAGCCTGACAAAAAACAAGCTAAAAAGTTCTGGATCCACCTTTAACTAACTTACAGTACAGGCTGTTAAATACATAAGGCACCAAACAAAGATGCTATCTTCTTAAAGCTTCAGCTCTGAATTTTTATTCATGAACCAAAAATAAAACCAGGAGTTTGTAGAGTTATAAAATCCAAGAATAAAGTTAAGTTATCCTGTTTTTGTGTCTTTATTAAATGTTGTTATATAATACCATTCTGCTTCATTTCTATTCTTAACTTGGCTCCGTGAGCTTAAAAAACCCCAGATGCATTCAGTTGCTCTCTTTCTTTTCGTCTTAAGCTTGTTGTGGTGAGGAGGTTCCCTTTGCTGCCATGCAATAAAAGGCCTGTGAGCTACAGCAGCTGTTTGGAGCCTGCAAAAGCTCAGCTCACATTCTTTGGGTTTTCTCTGTGATTTCATGCCACACCTTAGTGAACAGACGCTGTGGACTCTGCTACGGCAATCAGCACAGACCGCAGTGCCAATTTTTTCAGGACTGATGACTCATTAAGGTTGTCAGAAATAGAAGTGACACAGAGCAGTCTTTGTGTCAGTTGCACACTATGTGAGGTAATAGTGCGGGCACTGTGGCACTGCTACTGTATGCTAGATGCATCTTTATGGATACAGCATATAGTAGTTACTCCATTTTGCTCCTTCTGGGACAGGAAACCATCAGATAAGATAATCAGAGTCAGTTTCCAAATAACTGATAGCAGCAGTCCAGCAGCTCTGGAAGATGTAAACCTCCCCTTCTTTTTTAAAGCTTTATGTTTTTCACATCATTTTCACATCATGCAGTAAGTGAAAGAATAAAGGATCGCAGTCATGGTTGGCGTATTACTGGTGAGCTGTGGTAGTGGGGGCGTGTGGTCAGCTTTATTATTCAGAGAGTGAACATCAGTAGATATCTCTTTCCAAAATGTCCATCTTAAAACCCAGAGAAAGAGAAGAACAGATGCTAAAGACATCAGATAAGGGCTTTCTATTTGAACCAGGGGAAATAAGAGTTGCGTATGGTGAAATGTGCATCACTAATGGAGATTATGTGAATGACTGGGGAATAAAAATAGGGTGAGACCTCTTTGAGTTGCTATGAGTGCTGCTATGATAAGGTGTGTGTGGTGCAGGTAATAAGATTCACAAAGAATGAGGCATACATAATACTGCAAAGAGACAGAAAGCATGGAAGGACAATTAGAGATTGCTTGCACAAGGAGAAGGTCAGAGAAAGGGAGAAAGATAGAGACAGACAGAGATGAGCGTTCCTCATGTTACGTCTAGGGGAACCAAGAGGGAATCTCACCCGCCTCCGCACTGGGAGACACTCCAAGAGGGAAACCTTAGACTACGACGTCAAACCCAGCCTCCACTAGTAAACATGTTTTTCAAACTTTTCCTCTTCTTTTTCTCTCCGTGCCATCTTCTTGATCTTTTCTCCCAACTTTCATACCTCTTAGTCACTTTGTTCCTCCCAACTTTTGAGGATTACTTTGTCAGACTTTGCAAATCTGAACCTGAGCTGGGACGGGGCCACATGTGGCATACCTTTGCGAGTAAGAGAGTGCTGTACAACTGATAACCACAGAACTTTCCATTCACTCTGTCTTCCCTGCAACATCTGCAAAATGCTTCTGTTCCCGACAACACCTCCTCCTTCGTGCTCCCTCCACCCACGGGTAATGCACACACACAGATGCATGCACATGCACACACTCAGCCACAGTATCCTCTGTGTTAAATTAACTTGAATGATGAAAGGTGAGGTACTGTACAAACAACAGAAAAGACAGAAGTACTGTTGAGTATCACTAATTAAACAGCGACAAGAACTCATGCAAGCACATGGAGAATAGTAAAAAAACAACAACTTGTTTTTAGGCTCTACACTCTAAGGTAAACCAGCCCTCTTCCAGTTGCCTTGCATGAGTCACCTGTGCAAAGGACACCCACAAAGACTAACACCACACAGACAGCCAGGATAACACACACATTCATCAGGTAAATAGGGTGAGGCCTGGAGAGCATGGAGTTACCTCTTCTTTGGCTCTTGACAACACATAGAAACACAGCAACAGTGTTTTTGTCACAGTAAATATCACACAAGTGAATGAAGGAGCCAAATCATTTTCCTTAAAATAATCTTGCTAGAGTTCCTTTTTTCAACAAAGTGATTTTTCCCTCTGAAAAAGTGTCATGCACAACAACTTTCATTTACCAGTTCACTTGAGCAGTTTTGAGAATGGAAAATTTGATTCACATTCTTAATTGCGTAGGTTGTTTTCTGAAACAGTCCAGCTGAATTTTGCAGTTTTGTCTCATTTCCAGATATGATATTCAGGAAAACTTTTTTTATTTTCCTGTTTACATTCATGATCTTTATTTTCCATCTTTCTAACAGCTCTGCTGCTACTACCTGGACTAAATATTCTTCAGCCATTTTACACATATTATCCTCTTGTCCTATAAGGAGCAAAGCCAAAGAGTCAAAAGGGTTCACTGATGAATGATCCCATAGGTACAGCTGCTTTCTACTCTGAAGCACCTGGCCCTTGCCAATCTGAGGACTGATGAAACTGGAGAAATGTGGGCCTGCTTCAAATCCAGAGCCTATGGAATAAATTATTACCTGACAGTAGATTTGTGATAGTTTTATAGTCAGGAAGTAAGTTATTCTTGGCACATAACAGGAAAAGTGTAAGATGTCTTGACCTATGGGTTCAGAGCGAGGACGACGGCAGGTCAGTCAGAGCTTTTCTACTTTTATCAGCTCTCCAGCTGTGAACCTAAGTCTGGAAATGACCTGAAGACTGAAGGTGACAGCTAGGTGATCATAGAGACTTTTACAATTGTATAGTATTTGGCCATAAAACATGTGGCACATATCCTTTATAAAGAAAAGAGCAAGGTTGGTCTCCATGGTGTGTTGCATTGTACATCAGAGCCAAGCTGGGGTCACAGCAAGACTCTGATCTACAGATTCTTAAGCAGATGGTGTAGCTACAGCAGTGCAGAAGGATGCCATTTCCATCACTGAAGTTTCAAGATAGTATATCACAATCATTGTTCCTCTCTGAGTTAAATCACTTATCTCATGTTCAGACCGGTGTGAAGTGAGGATAGAGGCCACAATGGAGGACGATCGAGATGCAGTTTTGATTCAAGTAATTCCTCTGAGTTACACACTTATGTAAAGTCACAGCCTTCTTACATTTTGTTTTAGATTGCTGTTGACATCTTCAAATTTTCAAAATTTCAAAAATGGGTTTATGGGAAATGGCTATCTGTTCTGTCTCACATAAGTTTGACTCAGTACCTGTCTCCATGGGCTTAGCTCTGCATACTTTCACAGATCTGAAAAGCTTCAGACTGGAGACTCACCCAGCCAAACAACTGTCATTAATGGAGGCCATTGCATCATCCCAGTGCTACATGTCACTGAGTTTTACTTCAATAAATTTCCTTCAGGTGAAGGCTTAGTCCTTCCAACCTATTCACCATTCAAACCAATTAATGATCTGATTTCAGTACTGTATACCATTGTACGTAAGTCTGGAAGTCATTCTTTAGTCTGTAGCCTGTAGCAAAGGTGGTGATTGACCTTATGCTACTGGTGTGCCAAACGTATGAGCCAAGAGTCTGATGGTTATCGTAGCCTAAAGCCAAAGGACAGTCTAGACATGCCGCTAGAGGTACAATACATCGACCAATTTGTCTGATGTTGAAACTTGCCCAAGGTAGGAGCATTCAGCGAAGTCTAAACAGACATTGAATGAACACAGACAATACAGATCACAGTCTGCACAGCCTTGGTTCCTCAAGTTTAAAGGCATAGTATTCCAAGGATTTCACTCAGTTGCTGAGGAGATTCCACATGACAAAACTAAGAGCTTGAGGGTATTATTGTGTATAATGCTGTCCTAGTGTTACAGATTACCTGCTAAATTCTTCTAATCTTGGCTCTTACTTAGACAATCTTAAAGCAGAGGTGGAGAGGACCAGACTTCTCCCTGCTGCAGCTCAGGCTATGTGGTGCTGCCGAGTTCTAGGCAATGCTCCAATCCAGCCAGATGTAAAAACTATCCAGCTCACCAGGGAATTCCCTTACCTCCTCTCTGACTCAGAGTGTAGGCTTTCCCCAGCCCTCTCTCTCTGTTTGTCCGTCTGTCTGTCTCTCGCTCCCTATTTTCCCTGCCTCTAGCACTCATTCCATCCACGGAAAGCAGGGCAAGCCAGAACACACACTGCTATAGGTGCGCCAGGTATGTTCTCCTACTATGGTGCCAAAAGCAAACCGAAACACTAATACAAAGTCAGCACATACACATCATAAAAATAACAGAAAATTTAAGACCAGGGAAGTAATGCAAAAGAAAATGGAAACTATCATAAATCCCCACATTGCGGCTAAACAATGTGTACAAATCTTCAGTGCAGAGAAACAATGATAAGGTCTAATAAAACCTGTCAACAATAATTACTTCTTAAAGGATGTTTATACCATTGCAGACAAGGTGGATTTGAGGTACGTGAGTCTATCATTATCTTATTTCAGCCTAATAACTTACTTACCCAGTTATGGTATGTGATGAACAATGGAAGTAGAGAATACAGAGCTTCTCATTGATGGAATAAATCAAAGCTCTTCAACATTGCACTTTATGTTTACCTCCGCCAAGGAGTGTTGGGGTTATGTTTTTACTGGCGTTTATCAGTTAGTTAGCACAAGTACTCAAAAAGCCATGAATGGATTTTTATTACATTTCCAGGAAAGGTGTGAAATGGGACAAGGAACAGATGATTAAATTTTAGTGGTGATTCGAATCGCCATCTCAGTGCACAGTTTCTCGTGTGCTGCAGGCATGTCGATGCTCTGTCTTTAGAACAGAGCTGTGATTGACAATCACTGCTCACTCACCAACCAATCAAAATCTAGAAGGGGCAGGACCTAGGAAGAAAACAGTGTAAACTTCTCTGCACCATGATGGAGGAGAAACTGACTGACAACTCGGTTTATGATCTAACACTGAAGGATTTCCATGATTTTATGAAGGAAGCAAACGTCCAGAACATCCATTAAAGTTTGAAATGTTACTGTGTGAAAAGGACATTTTTTTCATGTTGCCGTGATGCAGCCACAGACCCACCTCTGACTCATTCATGCAATTACTCTGTGACGATGTATCGATGTACACAGTGAACTCACCTGAACTAAATTCAACGCTGTTCTTTGTACTGTACCCCAAACCTGGAAAAGGTCACTGCACTTGAATTGTTGAGGTCAGGCACACCCGAAAGGCTCTGACATGTCTACAGACTGCAGATACTGTACTTAACAGCATCACTTGTCATATGCACATGAGAGGCAGCACATGATATAAGGGCTCCATATGACCACTCACAGCATCTCAATACATGAGGTCACAAGTGATTTTCTGAGGATCTTCTCTTTTCCTGCCTCTCCTCTTCCTCCTTTCTCCCTTTTCTCTCTGTCAGTCCTCTGAGATTCTTGTCTTTTCCGTTTCACCCCTCTACAGGGAATCCCTTGTGGATGACTCACTGAAAACACTTCCTACTGAACAACGCAAACAGGCCTGGAGGCTCACAGTGACACTGATATACACATGCACCACAATAAACACACACATGCCAGGGATGCACAGAGTTTGCATCAGTTATCCTGTCGGTGACGGAGTGGAGCGGTAGGGATGGACGTGACATTTGAACAGTTGGAGCAACTATTTTTCAAGGTGTAATGGTAATTCCTATGAGCTCAGCTGATTAGATTCTGGGAACGTTTAAACAGAAACTGATAGACAAAACAACACAGACAAAACAGGAGGAAGAGTAAAATGAACCTGAAAGAATGAGTAAACCTATATGCTAACAATAAAGAGCATACATGTAGTTTTTTACATGTGAAGAGTGAAAACTATGATTAACTTTTTCCTTTAGAGATCTGTCCTGTCTACACTAATGGCACTGTCCTTTTGCAGCCAATTACATCAAAAAGTAGTGCATGCATTTTGGCAATGGGAGTCTCGCTCGGTCATTCAGATGACCAAGGAAGCTGAAACACTGAATACAGCATTTTACAAGCAGCTAAATTGATATTCCACTGGTTGGACTCAATGCTGTCTTGTCAGTGCCCTGTGTACATCTGTTGCAGAAATGTGTGTGCAACTCGCAATTTGTTTGCAATCTCTAGAAGGGTCTATTGTTCTTATCAATAAGTTCGTACTACAAACAAATGAAAGACTGATTCTTTAAATAGACATATCTTGATTCTGTGTCCATTTTTTTTAGTTTCAACAGCAGCTTTGCACCTTCTGCTGTCACCTGCGAAATGATGACTTATTACTCAAGTCATCTTTTCATTTTCAGCATGAGTATTTCTAAAGAAAGCCTTTAAGTGTGTTTGCTCCATAAGCAGCAATATCCTTGATATCATAAAAGCAAATGGAAACATTTAAAGAAATGCATGCATTTATGATAGCTTCATTTGCTAATAGGCTTTTGTGCTTTGTGTGATCTCCCTCTGACTCAGTGTGGAGGGTTTTAACTGTTTATAATTATTCACAGTTGGATGGGGATGCTCCAAAGCCATCTGTAGGATTTGTGGAATTTTCTGGAAGGTGTTTATTGAAGTCAATTTTGGAAAGTGAGCAGCCATCCTGACCTTTGATGGCAGCAACAGTAATGGCTGTCACCACTGTGGCAAATGCAGTGATTGGTGTTGTGCTGCGCTACATGTGTGTGTGTGTGTCCGACTGTGTGTGTTAGCACACGTCTGCGAGTAGCAATTATTGCGGTGAGATGCTCTGTATTTCATAGGTGCATTTAGTCATGAACTTTTCCAGAGGAAAATAAAACCAACGTTATAGAATAATTCTGTAATATAATTATAATTTTATTGGTTTCTTTTTTCCTTATTCAAGTTTGGTCCTTCTAAATCAACAAGAAGGGCAGATTTTAGGGCTGAGAACCTTCATGAAACAGCAGGATTTTCTGATTAAAATGCCAAAAGACAATATTTTGCAGTATATTTGGGACTTAAGTGCTTTTCCACACTCCTACTTGTTCAGAGACAGTTGCCTTTAGTGTGTGGTATATCTGTCTGCTACAGACAGTGTGTAGGACTCTTTGTAATGGTCTTTTTGTCTTAGGAGACCCTGGAAGTGGCGGGTCATTAAAGTTTACTTAAAATCAGACAAAGTAGTAGATAGAAAAACTCTCTTTCGGTCCTGCTCTCTCTCTTCCTTGACACCACAGAGTCGAAAAAACAAACCACTAAAATGTCAATGACAGGAAAAAGTGTGGGGATCCTGCAAGTACAGACACCAACACAAGCTAATGTCTTTAACGGGTATCAAGGATAGAGGTAAGAAAAATGGAGAAAAAAGAAGTGAAGAAGGGGAATAAGAGGAAACAGGGTGGTAACAGAAGGACAAAAGGGGGGGGGTTAAAGAAAGGAAATAAAGCCTAGAAGGGGTCACAAGTCTGACAAAAGGAGGTGGAAGAGGCAGACATATTGCGTGTTGGGCTTTCCTCTCCAGGGATCCCCCTCCGTGACTAAGTAAAAGCAGGAGGAGGGAGAGCCCGCATTAGTAAAGGCCATCCACCTCAGGTGCCAGGGTTTACAAGGGCAGAAAAATAAAAACAAGGTACTTTGTTTCTTCCTATAGCTCTTTCTTATACAACTGTGATTTGGGTTAGTAATGGACATTTTCCGACTTGAAGCAGGGATACGCATTCATAAGATCATTCATCCCTACGGCATCAGACTGTTGAAGTCCACAGCTGATGGCAAAATGGACACATTTCACCCGTGGTGGGTAAAGTAAACAGAAACAGTACTCAGGTAAAAGTATGTTTTACTTTCTAGTTCTAGTAAGTACTTATGAAGATAAAAGTAAAGCTACTCAAGGATTGAGTAACTTCATAATGTGGAATTTATTACAGCCTCATATATTGCATTCAAATATCTATTTTGGTCACTTTTGTTCAATTTCTTTATTATTTGGTTCAATTTTGTTCCGTGTTTTCCTCTATTTTTTCATATACCGTATTTTCCGCACTATAAGGCGCACCGGATTATAAGGCGCACCATCCAAAAATGTCACATTTTTAATTTTTT